>JAWNNV010000367.1:0-72002 GCA_035044485.1 Scaptomyza reducta
GCAAGTATGTGTGTGTGTGTGTGTACTTGAGTAGCTTCAATGTTCCATATCTCCGGTGTTTCTCAACCGATTCCAATACTTTGTTCACACATTATCATTATTTCGTCTTATGTTTCAAACCGCATCATCAAGTTTTTCAAATTCAAGATTTTGTTGCTATCGATAACATGTGTATATCAGGAAAACGGCTAAAGTTATCGAAAATTTGAAAGAAACTTGTACTGCCTAGGGATTAAGCGAGCTTATGCTCCAAATCTGGAGCCTCTAACTTATATAGTCTCTGAGATCGACTCCACTGTTGATGCTGATCAAGAAGATATATACTTTATGGGGATTGGAGATGCTTTCTTCAGCCTTTTACATACTTTTGTACCGAACCGTTATACCCTTTTTACCCATTATACATTGGGTTCAGGGTATAAAACTCAAATGTTTTAATAATCTTTAGTTTTCGAATAAAAAATACTCCGAGAAGAAGCTTTATTCATTTTTGCTCGATAAATCACTTTGCTTATACTACTAGCAAGCAACTTTTCAACTTTGTTTATGCATTTTCGCAGTCTTTTTTTGTACTTCGATGTTTTAAGGTCACGATATTGCGAAATACATGATCGAGGCATATCGACCAACTTATTTGTTTATCATACAAATTGTTTATGTTTATGTTCCTGAATATATATATATATATATATCTTTTTTTTATTAACTTTAGATTTGTGCGAAAATATATTAAGTTAAGTTTTCTATGAACTTTTATTATTTCACTTGTTTTCACATTATATATATATATATATATATATATATATCTCCGATGTTTCTCAACCGATTTCAATACAAATTTCACAGCTTGTCATTATTTCGTTTAATGTTTCAAACTGCATCTCAAAGTTTTTTAAATTAAAGATTTTGTTGTTATCGATAACATGTGTATATCGGCAACGGGAAGAGTTATCGATAACTTGAAAGAAAACTGAACTGCTTGGGAATTTGGCGATATATCTGCTATAGAAGATTTTCTTGTTACCGATAACATGTGTATATCGGCAACGGGAAGAGTTATCGATAACTTGAAAGAAACTTGTATTGCTTGGGAATTAGGCGATATATATATATATATACTATAGAAGATTTTCTTGTTATCGAGAACATGCGTATATCGGCAACGGGAAGAGTTATCGATAACTTGAAAGAAACTTGTATTGCTTGGGAATTAGGCGATATATATATATATATACTATAGAAGATTTTCTTGTTATCGAGAACATGCGTATATCGGCAACGGGAAGAGTTATCGATAACTTGAAAGAAACCTGAACTTTGATGTCACAACATACTCATTCTAGCTATAGTTCTGTAAAATTGTAAATATTCAAACATTTTATAGTATTCGTCTACCAAAAAGGTCTTTGAAGCTATATACTTATGTATAGGAACAAAATGTTTCTTGATTTTTCGATCTTTCTTCGCATATATGTTCGATAAGCCGAATCGATTCTTAAGTATATGAGTTGAAGTATAGTTTGTATTATATCTGAATACTTAGATAAAGATTGAAAGATCTTTCTATTCAACTCTTAGCTATATTTGCTTAACCCAAGGTTTTCTTAACCGCAACACTTAGTTTGGCAGTGTTGGTTAACGACGCATAACTTGTATTTTGTGTGTTCCTGGAGTTTGTTTTATTGTTTTCTATGTATAAAGATACAATATTGCGCTCCCTTTGTTAGCTCTTGCGTGAGAGGGAAGTTCCCTTTTGGCTTCGGTTAGAAGGGGGGGGTGGGTTGGGGTTGTGTGGGTGTGTGTTTGCTGGGAGTTTTGCCATTGTCTGATGTTCATGATGATGAATGCCATTGTCTGACTTTTGTCTGTCGCGACGCATTCGCTTTGTGTTTTGTTGTTGTTGTTGTTGTTGTTGTGGGTGAAATTGACGAAGTAGAAAAAAAACGCACTAGCGTTTTGCTAGCGTTTTGCCAGCGTTTTTTGTCGCTAGCTGCGCGCAACTATTGCTATAGCTCCCCTGTCTCTCTCCCTCTCCCTTTCTCCCTCTCTCTCTCTCTCGCATTGTGTTTGTTAATTGCATGCGCAAATAGTTAAAAATCGAAATTAAAATGCATTGCAATAGGCCAAGTTGTCAAGCGAAACTTAAGGGAAGGCGTGAGGGAGAGTGGTGGGGGGTGGTGGGGAGCCAGCAGACGATTTGCTGCATCTGATGTCGTCAGGTGCAGCTGTAGATACAAATGTATCTGCGTGTGTTTTTTACTTTGTTGTTGTTGTTGTTGTTTTTTTGTATCCGTTACTTTGAAGTTGTTGTTGTTGTTGTTGCCGTTCAATTGAACCATTTAAGAGTAGGCAAAAACAACAACAGCAACAGCAACAGCAACAATTAACAACGCCACAATATTCAGTAATTCATATGTCATAAATATCTGTCAGTCACTCGACTGTAAATATGTATCTGTATCTGTAGCTGAACATATGTCCTCATGTGTGTTTGTGTGTGTGTGTGTGTGTGTGTGTGTGTGTGCATGTAAATTGCCCGTTCGCACTTTGCACACAAAAAGCTGAACGATGTCGTCATCAGCCATCCATCCATAATGATCATCATCGTCATCATCATCATCATCATCATAATGATCATCATCATCATCATCATCATCATGGCGAGCGTCTTTTGTGGCCCCAAGTCGATCTACATATGGCAATTGTTTCCACTTCCAATTTGAGCTAGCCAATTATATAATAAGACAAACACACACACACACACACACACACACACATAGATGTAGTCATATTTGCACACTTACATTTATGCAAGTACTTTGTGCGATTATTTACATGAATCTATTTCACAGTCTATTTTTAATCGGATGTAGAAAGTGTTTCTCATTCGATCTGTTAGCGTCAAGTCTTACTTTTATTGCGATTACTTTGAATATCATCATGAACATCGTTCAAAATCTTTAGCCCATGTGTTATTCTGATATCGAAGCTATATTATGGTAAAGTTTCATTCAAATCCATTCGATAGTTTTTGCCTGAAAGAGCAACAAACATACACAAAAACTTTCAAATTTTTATTTCTTTGATGCTTCTTCCCTATATATATATTTACATACATATATATATCAATGATTTAGTGAATTCTTAGCTAACAACAAGTATTTCAGTTAACTGTTCTCGAACTTCTTCTAAAACAACTGGCAGAAGGAAGCATCTCCGATCCCATAAAGTATATAAAAAAGATATATCCATGTCCTTTTGTATGAACGCGTCGATCTCAGAGACTATAACAGCTAGAGAGACTACAGATTTGGAACATAAGCTCGCCTGATCCTTAGGCAGTACAATTTGGTTTCAAATTTTCGATAACTTTAGCCATTTTCGATATACACATGTTATCGATAACAACAAAATGTTGAATTTGTTAAACTTTGAGATGCAGTTTGAAACATTACACGAAATAATGACAATCTGTGTACAAAGTATTGAAATCGGTTGAGAAACACCAGAGATATGGAACATTGAAGCTAACTCAAGTACACACACAAGCAAGCACTGACTGTACGCGTTAAATGTAGGCTTCAGGGTATCCCCTAGTAGGAATTTCTCGACTCGAGCCTTCTTACTTGTTTTGAAACTGGAGGAATGTAACTTTTTCGACTTCTTCTTCTTTCCGCAAACTGAAATAATTTTACATATTTTGTAGATGCTTTGATTGCTTGAAGCAGTTGCTGTTGCGTGTGTAAACATGTTCATGAATTGTTTACATTCGAATCGGAACGACTCGCACTCGAAACTTGCAACACACACACAAGGGGTGTGGGGGGGGGGGTGTGAAGCGGATCGCAGTTACAACTTGTAGAAGAGGGGAATGGGGGTGAGGGAGGGGGCGTGGGGTTGGCACAGGGTCGAGTTTTTTTGGATTTGATTTGTTTACATAAATGTTTATCACACCTTGAGTTGAGATGCGTTTGAAATCATTTCCAAAAATACCAACAACAAAACAATATGTTAAAATGTATCTGTCTTCGCTCACTCTTTGTCTCGTTTCGCTATGCTGAGAAATCAGATAAATTTAGCGAAAAAATAAGGAAAAGTAATGGCGTAAACAACAAAAACTGAGCAGCAACAACAACAATAATAAGTTTCACACAATTCTTGCCATTAAAACAACAACAACAACATAATGCCCAGCAGCGTAATATTCCACCTCTCCCTTACCCACCTCTGCCGACCCTGTGGCCACACTGCAAAAAGCTAGAGAAAGAGAAGAACATTAAACAGTTAAATTGCTTTATGTTCCACATTTCAACATCCCAGTCGCACAAGGCCCCGTTGGGCGCTACTTTGGCTCCACACACACACACACAAAAAACTAAAACAGACTCTCTGTAGCCCTGGGCCCTCTCGTAACCCCCCTCTCTCTACTGGTTTAGGCCAACATTAACAGCGGTAGTTTTTTGCCCCTGCAAAAAAAAAAAATAATATAAAAAAAAAAATGAAAGAAAAGAAAAATAATTTACATAATATGCAACACATGTTGACACGAATAACGAGAGTGCCAAACGCGAGAGTGGCGTAGGGAGGGGGGGAAATGGGAGGCCTGAGGCTTACAAGCCCCCCCCCCACCCAACTCCCTTCACCCACAGCCTGACCCTTGCAAACTACTTACTACTAAATTGGAAGAGCGAAAAAACAAGCACAAAGAAATCCCGACTAGACGATACCCTAAAGCCTTTACTTTACTTGTAGAGTCAGTGCTTGCAAGCATGTGTGTGTGTGTGTGTGTGTGACTTAACTTCCATGTTCTATATCTCCGGTGTTTCTCAACCGATTTCAATACTTTTTTCACAGATTGTCATTATTTCGTTTAATGTTTCAAACTGCATCAAAAAGTTTTCTAAATTGAAGATTTTGTTGTTATCGATAACATGTGTGTATCGAAAACAGGCAAAGTTATCGAAAAGCTGAAACAAACTTGTATTGCCTAGGGATCAGGCGAGCTTATGTTCCAAATCTGGAGTCTCTAGCTCTTATAGTCTCTGAGATCGAAGCTATATCGCCTCGGTTGTTGTTGCTGATCAAGAATATATATACTTTATGGGGTCGGAGATGCTTCCTTCTGCCTGTTACATACTTTTGCACAAATCCATTATACCCTTTTTACCCATTTTCAATGGGTTAAGGGTCTAAAAAGTGTGGCTCTTACTGATAATAATAAGAAGCAGCAACAACTCCAAGACGAAGAAGCAACACCAAAAGTGTCGAGAGTCCAAAGTGTGAAGAGACACGAGACAATTGCGTGTGTTTCGAATGGGCGAATGGAGTTGCTCAGATGCCGTTGTTGATTACAGAGAATTCAATAGGCCTAAAACCTTTTCATATACATGCATTCCCCCCCCATCATAATCCTATTAATATTATGAACTTGAAAGTTTCTATGTTTGTTTGTTGCTCATGCAGGCAAAAACTATCGAATGGATTTGAATGAAACTTTACCATAATATAGCTTAGATATCAGAATAACACATGGGCTAGAATGTTTAAAGATATCTGTAGAATTGACATTAGTTTTTGTTAGTGGGAGACGAGAAGATCATGTCAAAAACTGAAATGGGAAGGTAAAAAATAATTCGTCAGAAATACATAACGATTTCTTGGTATATCTATAAAGCCTATCAGATCTGGTGCGATCTTGTTAAGCATTATTTCCCATGCAAAAATAGTTAACTGAAAATTAAACTGCTTTGCAAACGCAAAACTTGAATAATCCAACGAATTTTATTCATCATCATGATGAGCTGACAAAAAAAAAAGAAACGAAAAAAGATCCCCACGCACATAGAGAGAATAATATGAAAGGTTTTTGTTGTTGTTGTTGTTGTTGTTGTTGTTGTTGTTGTTATTGTTGTTGTTGTTTGATGTGATTTTCACCTTTGTTGTAGGCCCATTGAAATTCACAGCTTGTTGTTTGGAGCTTTGAAAAAAGACAGACAGACAGAAAGACAATTGAAGTCGAGTCTTTTGCTATAATTGGGCTGTGTCCCCAAATATATATATAGTATGTATATATATGATAAAGAACCGCAAATATCCGTACCAAAAACAACAAAAACCAACCGGACGAACTACAATAAACAACAATTTTCACTTTTTTGTTGTCGTCTTTTGACGGTTGTTGTTAATTTAATTTGACTGCGATCAAACGACCACAACGAGTACCCCAAACCCAACCCCATCCCCAGCCCGCCCCTCCTACTTATGACCAGTTGCTGCTTAGTTTTTCAACGTATTGTATTCTGAATGAATCACACACACAAAAGGGGCAACACGTTTATGGCTAAACTAAATCCGCACTCCACCACACTCTCCCTGCTGGTCCCACTGGGTCGGCAAACTGCCACCCTCCAGCAGGCTGTACACAAACTTTTTCCTCTATCTCTCTCTCTCGCTCGCTCTTGTGCTCTGTCACGTCTCGACTTCATTCTTGATTCTGGCCCATCTCTTGGTGCGTGGAGCTTTATGTATGTCGCAATTATCGCTTGGTCCATTTTCTTGCCGTTGATGATGATCATTGCTTTGGCAAAAGTCAATTGCCTTGCACGATCGTGCAAATAAAACTGGCCATAATCCCAGATACGTATATATCCATTTTTTCTTTATCTGATCCGATATATATATATATATGTTCAGTCTGTCGAACTTTTGCACAAAGCCAATGACCTTTAGGCCTCTCTTTTCTCTCTACTTCTTCGCCGGGGTCTCAGACCCAGACCCAGATACAGAAACTGCGCTTGCATAACGCTTCATCGCGACGTTGACTGCGACTGCGACTGCGACTGCGACGTCGACTGCATCTATTGTTCTATGCGACAATGGCGCGGCCCAAAGTTTCCCACGTCTTCACAAACAAAAGAAAGCAACGCTTACCGAGGGCCGCTCCATAGTTTTGTATAACACTTGAAGTTTGGCAAAAGCATTAAAGCTGCTTGCATAATGATCTCATTTCGCCAGTCTCATTATTGTTTTGATTTTTTCCCAGTGTTTAATGGTCTATAAAAAAACAAATATTAAATTTTAGAACCCATTAGACCAAAAGTATTTGCCACATGGCTTTTGTGTTGCCAAAGAGTGGCAACGCTCAAGGTTTTAAAACATTAAACAAATTGGTTTGGTCTCAAAAAACCCATTCGACACATAACTTAAACGAAATACTATATATAATGAGGGTTATTCTTTGAGTAAATCTAATAAAATTCTTTACTTTTAAAGGAAAACAAAGTTTGAATGACTAGGAAATACCCAGCATCCAAAATCTTGTATATACTTTTAATAAAAAAAAAATAAATAAAAAAAATTCTTGCTTAGGGAAATTTCAAACTACCATATCTATCTCGTTTCTTGATCGATACGATGTTTATAAAACTTTAACAGATCATATGATCAATATTTAAAAGAAAAAAAAAATTTAATCTTGACAGCCTTAGATTTTATTGCTATCGATAACAAGCGTATATCGAAAACGAGAAGACTTATTGTTACTAAATCTATAGCTAGACGTACCTGTTGACGCTGATCAATATACCCTTTCTTTTGCGTCGCATTTGGAATAGTCTCAAGGGCATAAACACAATATTCATGCCTAAGTCTCCGATTTGTGTTGCGTCAAATTATTTAGCCGCAAGTCTATAATCACTTTCTACCATAGAAAATTGGTAAATTTGATCATTGTAATTATCTTGACCGAGTATTGTGTGTGTGTGTACGTGCGTGTGCGTGCGTGTGTGTGTGTTTATTATAAACGTTGTGTGTTTCCTTTTGCTTGATTATTTGAACGCTGCATTTGAGCTGTTAACTGCTTAAATCTGTTGTTGTTGTTGTTGTCGATTATTCTGCTCAAGTGCTAGAAAACTTTATGAAATTGTTGTTAATAATTGCCTCTGAGTATAATCTTTATTTATGTTACGGTTGCCAAATTGTGATTAGACTTTTGCTAGCTATTATTTCGTCGTTAAAGAAGTCTCATTAACTAAATTAGTGTGTAATGAGATGATCTTAATACAAGTTATTATCTTTTATATATAAACTAACATTCATGTTGCCTTTTAGATAGAAGCGAAAAAAAAAAAAATTATTTCGAGCAAAAAGTTTTCTTCGCGTTCATACTAAGTACTTTGGTAGCAACCCTCGTAGAAATATCCGTTTTTTTGAGAGCGTTGACGTCAGCTGCGGCAGCGCTGCCAAATTATTCATAATGCCAATGTGACCCTCATCCCACCGCCTTGCTTCGTCTTCTTCTACTACTTCTATGTTGTGGGTTGTGGATTGTATGTACAGCATTAAGTTGGCTGCAGCAGAATGCAATACAAGTTATTATCTTTTATATATAAACTAACATTCATGTTGCCTTTTAGATAGAAGCGAACCGTGAAACAAAGCAAAAAAAAAAAACAAAAATTATTTCGAGCAAAAAGTTTTCTTCGCGTTCATACTAAGTACTTTGGTAGCAACCCTCGTAGAAATATCCGTTTCTTTGAGAGCGTTGACGTCAGCTGCGGCAGCGACGTGCAAAAATGCAGCGCTGCCAAATTATTCATAATGCCAATGTGACCCTCATCCCACCGCCTTGCTTCGTCTTCTTCTACTACTTCTATGTTGTGGGCTGTGGATTGTATGTACAGCATTAAGTTGGCTGCAGCAGAATGCAATGATTGCCGGTAACGTCGCATCGCTTCGACGCTTTATTTGGCGCATCCGTTGCGGTGCTTTGTTCACACACACACACACACACACACACACACACACACACACACACACGCACACACGTTTGTATGTGTGTTGTCATATGCTTTTTGTTTTGTATTTGGGTTCTGTTCGATCCCATGACCATATGCTCACGTATATCAAATTCTGTACATTTCTGGCCATTGGCTCGCACTTCCGTTCCACACACACACACACACATGTACAGGACTCTCTCTACGTGTGTGTGTGTAATGCTTACAGGTGCGACGGCGACGGCGACGTCGACGTCACGCTTCGCTGCGCTGAGAACAGCTGCATTCTCTCTCTCTCTCTCTCTCTCTCTCTCTTTGTTCGCTAAGCTGAGTGTAGAGAAAGTGAAGCAGCGAAATTTGCTGTATATGATTATAAGTTTAACTATATAGAGACAATAACAAACGTACATAAATATGTCTACTATATAGAGCCGACCTGATGCGAGAGTTTCTATCTTTGCTTTTGTTGCCTATTGTTGTTTCTGTGTCTTTCCTATTTGTGTTTTGGGCTCACGCAGCTGAATTTGTGGTTGAGGTTGGTAGAAGAAGAAGACGAAGGAGTGGAGTGGAGTGGAGTGGAGTGGAGTGGAGGGGAGGGGAAGAAAAATGATTATGATGGAAAAGTGTGTTGTTCAATGGCAAAAACGCACGCAACGCAACTAAACGCGGCCAACAAGGAAAATTCATTAAACCACAACGAAAAGTGGCTACAACAGCAACAACAACAAAATGTGTGGGGGGAGGGGGGAACCACTGTGAATGGAAAAAGCGGCCTAGAATTCAAATTTGTATGCGTGAGAGCACTCGATTAAATCATATATGCATATAGATTATGCAAATAGTAATCGATAAATCTCTGTCTACTTATCGATAATAAAGCGATAGAGTCGATATATAACAACGATAACCGATAAACAGCATAGTAGTACAAACGGTTATCGAAAATTTGTTGACCAAAAAGTTCATATTCCTTACATTACATATATATATATATATATACCTTACATTATATATATATATTATACATTACATTATAGAACAATTTTGAGACAACTCTGTTTATCGATCACTTACTCAACTCAGCGAACTAACTATCGATAACTTGCTAGCGTCACTGGAAACAGTAAACAGTTCACTCAATGTTTCATTTCATTACCATTCCGTTCCAAGTTGAAACCAACGAGCGTTAAATTGTTCAACTTAAATGGATGACGATTAGTTTTTGTGTTCAAACAAGACGAACGAATTAAAAACCAAGTTGGAAAGCACACAAACAAAAATGGTTAAAGAAAAACCCAAAAATGAGTTAACAAGTTGCACAAGGGGCACGGCAACAACAGAGGGTGCGCTATGGGTGCAAGGGGTTGTAGGGCGAGAAAAGTGGGACTCGAACCTAAGACTCGGTTCATGAACAGTCAGGGCCAGAACCTTTTTGGCCAGCCCACACGCCATGACCATAAATCTTAATTGTCGACGCAGGCAAGCGAAACCGTCGTTAAGTTGGCGCCGCTGCTGCTGCCGCTGCTGCTGCTGCTGCTGTCAGCTGGTTGACTTTATGGCGTGTCCATGGCGTCAGCAAATAGTAAGCTAGTCAGTTAGGCACTCGGTACAACGCTTGACGGTTCTGAGGTGTGTGTGTGCCTGTATCTTGTTGCTCGTTGTTTACTTTTATTCGCTACTCGTTAGTCGCTACTCGCTACTTGCTACTCGCTACTCGTTAGTCGCTACTCGCTACTTGCTACTCGCTACTCGTTAGTCGCTACTCGTTAGTCGCTACTCGTTAGTCGCTACTCGTTAGTCGCTACTCGTTAGTCGCTACTCGTTAGTCGCTACTCGTTAGTCGCTACTCGTTAGTCGCTACTCGTTAGTCGCTACTCGTTAGACGCTACTCGTTAGTCGCTACTCGTTAGTCGCTACTCGTTAGTCGCTACTCGCTACTTGCTACTCGCTACTCGTTAGTCGCTACTCGTTAGTCGCTACTCGTTAGTCGCTACTCGTTAGTCGCTACTCGTTAGTCGCTACTCGTTAGTCGCTACTCGTTAGTCGCTACTCGTTAGTCGCTACTCGTTACGCGTTAGTCGCTACTCGTTACGCGTTAGTCGCTACTCGTTACGCGTTAGTCGCTACTCGTTAGTCGCTACTCGTTAGTCGCTACTCGTTACGCGTTAGTCGCTACTCGTTAGTCGCTACTCGTTACGCGTTAGTCGCTACTCGTTAGTCGCTACTCGCTACTTGCTACTCGCTACTCGTTAGTCGCTACTCGTTAGTCGCTACTCGTTAGTCGCTACTCGTTAGTCGCTACTCGTTAGTCGCTACTCGTTAGTCGCTACTCGTTAGTCGCTACTCGTTAGACGCTACTCGTTAGTCGCTACTCGTTAGACGCTACTCGTTAGTCGCTACTCGTTAGTCGCTACTCGTTAGTCGCTACTCGTTAGTCGCTACTCGTTACTCGTTAGTCGCTACTCGTTACTCGTTAGTCGCTACTCGTTAGTCGCTACTCGTTACGCGTTAGTCGCTACTCGTTAGTCGCTACTCGCTACTCGCTACTCGCTACTCTCTACTCGTTACTTATCGTCAATGACCGTATTTGTGTTTAAACTCATTTGATACTCGCGTTACTTATTTTCTTTTACTCGTTACATTATTGGGATAAATCATATCCAGTCAAAAATCAACTTAAAGATAGATCATAACTTTCCAAAGTCATAACTCTCTTAAAACTCAACCGATTATCAAGTGCAATACCTCATAAGTCATGTCTGGGTATCTAGTTTAATACTGCATTTCCATAACCTGATTTTCGAACGAAATGCATGAAAAATTTCTAGGTCAAAACTTTCCGAAGTCATAACTCCCTCAAAACTCAACCGAGTGTCAAATGTAATACCTCATAAGTCATGGTTTAGCATCTAGTTTAATACTACATTTCCAGTTTATAAAGTCGAAAATAGTTGAAAAGTGTTTCCTTTCACTCTAACGAGCAAGTGTTACTCGTTACTTAAGAGCAAGTGCTAACAAATCGTTACTCGTTACTGATTACTCGTTCGTAACGAATAAAGCAACGAGTATTACGTTATCACCAAACAGGCCAAGTGGATTTAAATCATGCCGCAAGAAACTTAAAGGCTTAAACTAAAATTAAAAACGCAACACAAACCAAATATATTATAACAACAACAAACAAACAAACAAAAGGCAACTAATAACAACAAATTCACATACCAAAAAACTACCAAAAAAAATCCCTTAAAAAAACAACTTAAACAAACAACAAGAATAAACAACATTAAGCAAGAACAAAATGAACTGCGGCGCTCTGCGCACTGTCAGCGACGACGCGCAGCTGCAGACAACGTCAACGCCGCAGCAGCAGCGCAGCAAGCAGCGACTGCAGCAGGAACAGCAACAACACCAACAACACCAACAACAACAACAACATAAACAACAACAACTGCAAATGGAAGCCCAACGCAAAATGCATTCAATGCCGCGCACACCAACTGCGCAGTCGCAGCTGCAGTCGACGTCGACGTCGACGTCGATGGGACAGTGTCGTGTTGTTGCCATGGAACAGCCGCTGCGGCGCAGCACAATGCCGCGTGGGCGTGGCCTCGCCTCCTGTTTGCGCGGCGAACGCGACGATGCCCCAACCCCGCCCATTCACGAGGTGCATTGTGAGTTGCAGCAGCTGCAGTTGCAACAACAACAACAGCAACAACATCTGCAGCAGCAGCAACATCAGTTACAACAACAACAACATCAGCATCAACTACAACAACAACAACAACAACAACAACTGCAATTGCAACAGGATCAGCTGCAGCTGTGCAGTGGCAGTGGCAGCATCAGCGGCAGCGGCAGTGGCAGCAACGTTATGCCTGCAACAGCCGCACTCGATGCAGGTGCCAGGAGTAAGTAGTTCCAGTTCCAGTTCCAGTTCCAGTTCTATTTTGTTTTTGTTTTTTGCCAAGAGAGCTTTCAAAGCTGAGGATTACAAAATTTTCGATATTCAAACAATATTATCGAATATAATCTATAAACCTTTATATGAAGATTACAATTGTTCATTGTTTTACAAGTTTGTATACCCTGAACCCATGGGTAAAAAGGGTATAATGGTTTTGTGCAAAAGTATGTAACAGGCAGAAGGAAGCATCTCCGATCCCATAAAGTATATATATTCTTGATCAGCATCAACAGCCGAGTCGATATAGCCATGTCCGTCTGTCCGTCCGTCCGTCCGTCTGTCCGTCTGTCCGTCCGTCCGCCCGTATGTATGAACGCGTCGATCTCAGAGACTATAAGAGCTAGAGACTCCAGATTTGGTACATAAGCTCGCCTAATCCCCGCGCAGTACAAGTTTGTTTTATATTTTCGATAACTCTTCCCGTTTCCGATATACACATGTGATCGATAACAACAAAATCTTGTATTTGGAAAACTTTTTGATGCAGTTTGAAAGATTAGTTTGAAATAATGACAATCTGTGAAAATTTTATTGAAATCGGTTGAGAAACACTGGAGATATGGAGTATTGAAGTTAAGAAAGTAGGCAGTACACACACACACACACATACTTGCAAACACTGACTGTACGCGTTAAGTATAGGGTTCAGGGTATAGTCTAGCGGGATTTCTCGACTAGAGCCTTCTTACTTGTTTTTTTGTGAAAAAAGAGAAGAGTATTTAAAAGTCATCATTACGGTTTATCGCAAAAACGAAACATTCCCACTCTAATCTGTGCATAAGTTAGCGGGACAAATGAAAAAAAAAACAACAAAACACGCATAAATGAAGAGGAAGAAGCAGTGAGAGAAATGAAGAAGAGAATGTGACCTAAAAGTGGACAAAAAAGGTGTTCATGTAATTGTATTAGTGTGTGCAGTTCAGTAAGCAACTCGAATATTGGATAATGATCATGATGATAATGATCATGATGATAATGATCATGATGATAATGATGATGATAATAATGATCATGATGATAATGATGATGATAATAATGATCATGATGATAATGATCATGATGATAATGATCATGATGATAATGATCATGATGATAATGATCATGATGATAATGATCATGATGATAATGATCATGATGATAATGATCATGATGATAATGATCATGATGATAATGATCATGATGATAATGATCATGATGATAATGATCATGATGATGATGATGATGATAATAATGATCATGATGATAATGATGATGATGATACGCATAATCCAATATGATGCCAATGACATCATCAACAAGACAGGAGGGAGGGAGGGGGGTTCGGTCCATTTGCTTTGATGTTCATTAACTGCACAGAACATTTACAGTTTGTGTGCGAATAAGTGCGAGCACATAGGATGAGATGAGAGTTGCGAAACAAATACATAGATGGAATAATTGCAGTCTCGCTTCCTAATGTTGATGAGAATCTGTTTCCCTCTCTCTCTCTTTCGCTTTCTCGCTCTTTTTTTTCATTCTTTTGCGGTTTTGCCCTTACGTTAATCGATCCAAGTAGTTGGCTAAACGGTAATGCTGACCAACCACAACAACAACAACAACAGCAAGAAAAATAACAGCAATAATCCAAGGCAACCGTTAAGCCTTCAAATGTACCACAAAGCGAACAATTAGACAACAACAACAATATAAAAAAGATGAGAAGTGTAATGAAACGAAACGAAATAAAATGGAATGGGTTGGGTTGAGTTGAGTTGAGTTGAGTTAAGTTGAGTTTCCTTTGAAATGGAATCCAAGACAACAACAACATTATCACGCTGTCTATGTATATGTATGTATGTATGTGTATTATTCTGTTGAATTTGCTGCAGTCAATGGGAATGCGCAATTACTTGCATCATTCTCAATGATTCTCAACTTTACAACCATAGTTGTTGTTGTTGTTGCTCGTTCAGTATTTTGTGCTCGTACTTCTGACACCTTATATGTACGTATGTATGTATGTATGTATGTATGTGTGTATGTATGTATGTATGTGTGTACGTATGTATGTATGTATGTGTGTACGTATGTATGTATGTATGTACGTATGTATGTATGTATGTATGTATGTGTGTATGTATGTATGTACGTATGTACGTATGTACGTATGTATGTATGTATATATGTATGTATGTAAGTGTGTATGTATGTATGTATGTATGTATGTGTGTATGTATGTATGTATGTATGTGTGTACGTATGTATGTATGTATGTATGTATGTATGTATGTATGTATGTATGTATGTATGTATGTATGTATGTATGTATGTATGTGTGTACGTATGTATGTATGTATGTGTGTACGTATGTATGTATGTATGTGTGTACGTATGTATGTATGTATGTATGTATGTATGTATGTACGTATGTATGTATGTAAGTGTGTATGTATGTATGTATGTATGTATGTAAGTGTGTATGTATGTATGTATGTATGTACGTATGTACGTATGTATGTATGTATGTGTGTATGTATGTACGTATGTAAGTGTGTATGTATGTATGTACGTATGTATGTATGTATGTATGTGTGTATGTATGTATGTATGTAACTCTAACTTCCCAAGCGCAGTTAACATTGTTAATGATCTTTCACGATATACGCCCTGCGCACATTAACTGCAATATAACGGGGCTTAACAACTGAGAAAAAGTTGAGTCGAACCTCAATACTTAGCATTACTTAGGGATACAGAAAAAACTCATCGATACCAATCAAAAAAATCGTTTGTCCGAGTGTGTGCCTTATATGAACTTTTTTATAGAGCATCTAACTAGTCTATCACTTTGAAGAACTTCTGCTCGTGATCAGGGTTTGTTCTCAATTGAAAGCAACTCCATTTTGGGGTGAGGTGGGAATGGAACACTCCCGACATTGTCTTTTGTCCCACTCTCACTCCATCTCTTACTTCGAAGGCCATACACACACATACACACACACACACACACACACACACACACACACACACACAGACACAGGTGCCTCACCCCTTTGGCCCTAGCTAGCTGCTACTGAATGGTCGTATCTTTTGTGTTATATCTGTCTTGAAATTGGACCGAGGTTTCTTTGTCATTTGACAACATACATATGCATGTGTATATGTATGTGTATGTGTATGTGTATGTATTAGTATGCACATGCATAACTTGAGCTTTTCGCTGAATTGGCGCCTTTTGTTGTTGCTGTTGGCTTTTCATATTAAACATTAATTGAAATAAACTCAAAAACAATTTGCAACCAATGCTATAAAAAGGTCAACAAGCTATGTAAATGGGTCAGGCTATGCTTTTGGGTGGTGCCACATTGTTTGTTGAAATTGCAATCGTAAATTAAAAATTCATTCACAATTGATAATATTCTAACCTTCAATCTCTCTGTCTGTCTCTTTCTTGCAGGTGAGTACAAATCGAAGACACTGCCTCGAATACATTTTGATACGGCACTGAACGATACGTCCTTGAATGAAGGTAAACTAATTGTTTGTTTGGTTTATGCATTGATCAATTTGTACAGCTTAAAGATCTTATAACAGATTAGATATGTAACATAAAATATGCCATGTACAAACAACTACAATTTGTAGCCAGAATTCAGATTCACCTTAGAACTTAAGCGATCGGATTAGAATCTAGAAACCAACTAAACCAGGTGCTTATCGCGAAAAGCGTTGCCTCAGAATCGTGACAGAAAGTTGCATTTATTGTTGCATACTTTGCAGTGTATCATAATTTGCATAGCGTAATAATTTGCATAGCATACTTTAGGGGCGGCGAGATAAGTTTTGTTAAATGTTTGTCTCGCATTAACAGTTCATTGTGCCGCTGACATACGCAAATGGAAATACAAACGCAAATGCAAATGGGAAATGGCTCTTTATAAGTCGCATAGTTCCGCAAAAGGTGTTGAGGACAAACGCGATGTGGGTTAGGGCATGGTGGAAACGAGCGGGATAGAGGGAGTAGGGCGAAACGTGCTGCAAACACACACGTTAAACGTAAAAGTCACGCACTTCCGTTAGCAGGAGGGAGAGAGAGAAATGTATGCCTCTAATTTGCTTATTATGCGCTGCCTGTATGCTCAAGTATCGCCTTATGTTACACACACACACACACACAAATGCATGTGTGTAAATGTGTGTGTGTACCTGAGCTCAATTAGATCAATTACGAGCCACATTGCCACTCATGCCCTTATGCCATATGCCTGCGTCTCGTTTCGGCGTCTTCTCCGTACATATGTACATAAATATGTACACACGAACAAACATATTACATATATGTGTATGTAAGCATTTACGTTCTTCCACTTGTGCTCTTTCCAGTTAATGTTGCCGTTGCTTTGCTTTCAATTCCATTTCTTACAATGCATGCGCGCTGCGCTTCAAACAAGCGGGCATATTGTTTTATCTCGGATGAATATGTATACATACATATATGATATGCATGTTTTTGCACGGTATGCAGTCAGGTATGCAGATAAAAGTAATTTGCTCAGTGCGTATCGTTAAAAAAAACAACATGTTTGTGCATGCCTTTGTCTGTTTTATATTTGGCTTGGCACGGACACGTACGAACATGCATGAAAAATGCAAACGAAATTATACAAAAGAACACCGAGATACACTCTTGTGTTAAACAATGGAAGGGAGGACGCGGGGGGTCGCTCACTACTTGTATCAACTATTATCAGTTATTAGAAGCATTTAAAACAATAATAAATATTATTTTATCTGTCTCAAAATAAGTATTAAGTGTTTGATTTTCACAAAATGCACATTTCTTAGTTTCTTTGTCCCTTTATCGTTGATAAACTTTAATATTAATCATAAGCTGATATTAAGTAAACCACAAATAAGTTAATTAACGTGTGTGTGTGTGTGTGTGTCTATGTATGTGTGTATACAATGTCAATTGCAGTGCATTTGTGTGTTCGCATGGCTGGATCATGCCGCGCTCTTCAACTCCTTGCATTTTATTGTGCTCTTTTTCGCTCTCAGTCAGCCGACAATTTGGTGCCTTTTGTCAACGCGCATGGGCAGCACTGTTTCTGTTTGGCAGCGTCGTTTGGCTACACTGCAGACTCTCAGGGCTGCGGACTCACAGTACATGTTCAGTTGGTCTCAATCAAATGCATTGTTAGACATTCAAATAAATATGTTTAAATATTTAACTAACATTTTATTTTGTGTAATATTTCAAAAATTCCATTATAACATATAAAAGAATGTTATACACATATACAACTCCCAATTGGTGTGAGCGCATTGTGTATTTGTGTATCCCTGGTTTTCAGTTTAAGCAACGTTCATCGTTCTCTCCCTCTCTTTATGGTCTCTCTTTCACTGTGTCGCTCACACTTTTATCGTGGACGGCTGCGTCGGCGGCAGCGTCAGTTGTGAGAAAAGCGCGTCACCGAGTGGTAGCCAAGCGGGAACGACGACGACGACAACGACGACGACGACGACGACGACGACGACGCTTTGCAATGCGTTTTTTCTGTTTTGTGTTTTTATTTTTGTTTCTCTGATGCGTTTGTGGTTTAGTTTTCAACGTTCAATACAACTTCGTCTTCTGCGTCTCCAGTTGATCCAGTACCATTTACCGTAACTCTTTGTGTAAAATTTCGGTTTTTTTTTTTCATGTGATTCTTGAGAAATATTTTGTGATTTACAAACTTGTTGTAGTTTTTTTTTAATAACGGAATATATGTGTGCTTGACAAATGTATATATTTTGAGCTCTGTGGCATGCAACGAAACGCAGCGAATGTGATGCAAAGCCACGATTAAGTTACAACAACAACGCGTGAAAAAAAAAGAAACGAAGCAAAAAACGCGGAAATGCACTTGAGCGCATAATTTTTATAACTCAAGCGACACAAACAACAACAACAACAATAACAATAACAACAACAACAACAACAACAACAATAAAACAAAAACAAGACGAGCAAAAAGCATAAAGAAAGAAATTACTTGTCAGCAAAAATTGCAGCAGTAGCCAAAGAAGCCACAACAACAACAAACATACACATAAAGCCGACTGCACACACACACACGCATACACACATAGCAGAACCTGCGCCTGACACCCGCGCCGTCTCTTTTACGCGCTCGCGCGCCTGCGCTTGCATGCGTATGTGTGTGAGAGAAGGAGTGAGCGAGAGAGCAATGGTGTGCGCGGCGCCTGAGCAGGAATAACAATTAAAAAAATAAAACAAGCGCGCAAAAATGTTGCAGGCGCATAGCGACGCCAGCAGCACAACAACAACAGCAACAACAAGAACAACAACAGCCAGAAGCAGTGCGGACAGCAGCGACAGCAACGTTCCAGCGCAGGAGGAGAAGACACAACGTCGACGCTCCACATTTTATGTGCCGCTCGTCATTGAGGACGACGACGACACTAAGACACAGCAGCGCCATCTAGCGTCACACGGCAGCAGCATCAGCTTGAGAAAATCAAGCAGCAGTGTTGTTGTTGCCCGAGTCAAAGTTAAGGCGAACAAAATGTCGCCGCCCTGCGGCTTTAATTGGAGCATTAGTGGCAGCGATGTTGCTGCCCATTACTCCGACTCGGATGATGAGGACATACAGTTACAGCAGCAGCAGCAGCAGCAGCAGCAGCAGCAGCGTCAGCGTCAAAAATTGCTTAAATCAACAACAACAACAGCAGCAGCAGCAGCGACGCCGGCTGCCAAACTGAAACGTTACGGTATTGTGCTCAACGTTATTAGTCTGAATGGGTGCGAAGAGAGCAGCGTCGAACCCTTAGCCGATATGCCGCCAGATGGCGCCAGGTGTGCGCCACGCACTCATTTCAATGAAGATAACGATATTGTGATGGCAACGCCACCCAAACAGCAGGCCCTCTCTCTCGACGGCGACGCTGACGGCGACGCTGATGACGATGATGATGAGGATGACGATGATGATGATGATGACTCAGAGATAAGCCGTATGCAGACGAACACCTCAACGCCGATTAAACTAATGAAGTCGCGTTCGCGCACAAACATTTTGGCTGTTCCGCTGCCCACAGTGGAACGCGGTCTGGCAACGGCAGCAGCAGCAGCAATAACGGGAACGACGTCAACAACAACAACAACAACATTGATCACGTTACGCGCCAAGTCGAAAACATTGCCGCAAAACCTAACGGCTTCAGTTGCATTACGTGAGGCGGCCGCGCTGGACGATAATTCATCGTCTCACTATTACAACAACAACAACAGCAACAACAGCAACAACAACAACAACAACAACAACAACAGCAACAACAACAATAAGCAGCAGCAGCTGCGTCAGCTGTTTGGCGGCAGCAGAGAGAACAAAAGTAACGGTTCCGGTTCCGGTTCCGGTTTCGGTTCCAGTTCCGGTTCCAGTTCACCATACAAACTGCAGAGCAGCGTTTCCGCCGCATCCATCATAACGCACAGTTTTCCGCCCAAGAATCTATTCCTATTGAAGTCCACGCCCAAATTGTGCCCAGCCGATGCCACGCCCCCAGCCCAAACAGTTACGTCGCCGGCGAAGAAATCGCTCAGCTTTATACGACGCGCCCATTCCACCAAACTGTCGCGTAGCAATTCGCTGCTCAAGACCATTGCTGGAGGCGGCGGAGCATCAAGTGGAGGAGTAGGTCTGGCCGCTATAGGAGGAGGAGCCGGCGGAGGATCAGTGGGCATGCACAGTGGACACACTGGTGGAGGTGGAGGTGGCACATCGCTGTCGGCGTCGAGCAGCTGCGCCAGCGATACAGGTGGCAGCTGGGGCAAGCATTTCTACCAGAACTACGATGTCTGTCCGTTGGGTTTGGATGAGTTGAGCGCCTACTTTCAGACGGATCAGTGTGAGGCGCTGATCTGTGAGCGTTTCATGATCAAGGATCTCAATCTGCATGCGTCAGCAGCAGGAGCAGGAGCGGGCGAGGGGGGAGGTGGTGGTGGTGGTGGAGAAACATCGGCAACGGAGCAGCAGGACGATGATGCGGGACATCATTCTGGTAGGTTAACAAAAAAAGTTCGAAACATTTTTCCTTTATTCTTTGTTGTTTTCGGTGAGATATTCCATTTTCCCTCTCTCCCTTCTCCCTTTCCCTTTCCCTTTATTCGTTCTCTGTTTCTGTCTGTTTGTCAGCTGTCCGTGGTTCGTTTCTGGCTTCCTGTTCGTATTTTACACGAACCCTTGATCAATCGGCTACCCCTACCCCTTCCTGTTCCGATCAATGCCCCCCCTCCCTGCGTTTGTAATAATATTTTTGTCGGTGGTTGAAATTCACCTCACGGCCAGGGTCGCATTTCTCTTCTTCTTCTATATTGTGTTGTTGTTGTTGTTGTTGTTGTTGTTGTGTCTCCTTCCATTTTATGTGTTTCGTTTCGATCGTCGCCTTCTTTTGCTGTGTTGTTGCGTTTCGGGCGAAACAAGACAAAAGCAATTGTGATAAGATAAGAGAACACACGATTTCGATTCTATATACATTCCCCCCCCCCCCCCCCACACACTCTTCATTGACCCTACCCAAACGCACGACACACACACATACACACACACTTCCCATACACTTTCCAATACATATTTCCAAAACTTCACAGTTTGTTTTTTTCGTCTTTTTATCGATGTACTTCACACCATTCCCGTACCTACTCCCCTCCCCTCCCCTGCCCCACGCATTCGGTTCATACTTTCGTTAAGCCTTACTGTTCTTTACCTTTGTGCTACTCTTCCTCATTGCTTTGCGCTATCGTTGTTGTTGTTGTTCGATCGTGCGTCTTTACTGTAATGTGTTTGTATGTATGTGTGTGTGTGTGTATTTGTTTCTTTCTCGCACATGTCTCTGCATGCTAGCCCAATTGTTTGGCTCAATTGTTGCCCATTTGATGGCAGCACTCAACAAATAGTAGAAATACAAAATGTGCATAAAAAAATATTATTTGTTAACTATTGTATTAAGTACAATTGTACTTTGCTACTTACACACACACACACACACATACATAGAAAAAACATATTTATACACAGAGGTAAATATGTATACTTGATGATTACAATAGCATGGAAAAGTTTTCAATCCAATTATGTTGATTATGTTTATTATTAGCTTTCAATTGTTGTTGAAGAATTCCATTTTGAGTCATTTTCTCAACAACAGCAAAGAATTCTTTAAGTATCAGAGTCGAAATTAAACTGCTCCAAAAGTAATTCCAATCGACTTCAATTTTGAACTAGACAAAAAGTTCATGCTGCTCACATACACAAAGATTTATGCATGTATGTGTATTTAGTTCATTCATTTTAATGCATTGTCCCTGCAGTTCAGCATTTGCTGTTTTGTTGTTGTTGTTGTTGTATTACAGTTTCTTTGGCTACAATTTCAGTTTCGTTGCGCGCTTGTTGTTGTTGGTTCTTTTCTTAATTTGTCGTTTTTATTATGATTCACACACATGCATACGCATACGCATACGCATACGCACACACTGACACACCCGCACCGAAAAACCAGTTTTTGCCTGTAGAACAGTATATGAGTTTTAAGTTAAAGAGAGCGAAAAGAGCGAGAGAGCCAGCGAGCCAGCGAACACTGAGAGCGCAAACGAGCCG
The DNA here is from genome assembly GCA_035044485.1 of Scaptomyza reducta. Classification (NCBI taxonomy): domain Eukaryota; kingdom Metazoa; phylum Arthropoda; class Insecta; order Diptera; family Drosophilidae; genus Scaptomyza; species Scaptomyza reducta. The sequence goes on from JAWNNV010000367.1 coordinate 22,383, forward strand.
CTTTATTTTAAAAACTCGTAAATTGTTGTTGGCATTTTTTATGCATGTTTAGTCGTCGTTCTTGTTGTTGTTTTTGTCAATATTCAGTGAGCGTTCGCACACTTTGAGGGAGAAAACGAGAGAGAGAGAGAGCGATATATACACACAGTGAAGTGCAGTTCAGCACTGTTGCATTATATTTGAAATTTGATAAGGCGCAAAATAAAAAAAGAGCAACAAAATAAATAGAAATGAAACTGTTTCGACTCAGCTGAGCGATTCTCGATAAACACTGAAAAACTCTTGAAGCAAACATTTGCTGGAAGTACAACTATAGAAAGATACGAGTGTATGTATGTGTGTGTGTGTGTTTGTGTGTGGATTTTTTCATATTTATTGATTGATCCAACTGCTTCTTTCACTCTTCCTCTTCACTTATCTGTGTGGATCGCATGTCTGAAATGTTTATCTTGACTGCATCTCATTCTATCTCCCTCTCTCTCTCTCTGAACATTTGTGACTCGCGTCTGTTTTCTATTTGCTTCTATTCCATCTTCGTCTGCGATCCCATTCATTTATCAGCTTGTGAGCTGACGGATCGTGTGAAATCCGTTGCGGATCGCCAAACGAAAATACAATTTGTTTAACAACATGCCGTTAATTGAGTTAACCTTATCGCTTAGGCAAAACCCATCGCCATTATATATGTACATATATTTGATATTCGTATTCGATTTTCAATCGTTCCAAATCGGCTTTCGCTGACAACCCCCCCCCCTCTAACCATCACTTATCTCCACAACGAATTCGAAACAAAAATCCGTTTTGAAACGCATACCCAAAAGTTCAACGACAACAACAACAACAACAACAACAACAACAACAATGACTTATGACGATGACAGCGATGAAATCACCAAACTCTCGTACTCAGATCAGTTGAGAGATCTCTGGAGGTCGCTGCCTCCTCAACTTGGCTGGCATTCATCTTTTTCCCCAAAAGTGTCATCGTCATCCACCTCCGTACACCTCCTCCCTGATCGCGATCTCTAAAATAGAATTGGCACATTATATGTGCCTACAAACAACAACAACAACCAAACATGTAAAATGTACGCGTACAGGCGACAAAGCGAACGCAAACGTTATCGCCAGGGTAACTAGTTGGAAAAAGTTTCAAACAGTTTTCAATTATATGTTATCAACAAATTTCTCAATTTCTAGTCTATCTAGAAAACATATTCCATTTCGTTAAATCAATATCAATGCGGACAAACATAGTATGTATGTATTTATTGAACCCATTTTATGTGTGAAGCATATCTCCGAAAATGATAAATAGCTGTCTGATCGTCTGATAACAAGAGACTAAGAAATAGCCTTTTTCCAGACGAACTGCCATAAATTCCAATTGAAATATGTGGAAATGTCAAGTGCTGTGTGAGATATGATCTATAAATAACAAACAAATACTAAACGAAACATATCTACTGTCGTTTGGTTGCATGGAAAATTAATGAAGTTGCAGATAAAGTAAAATGAAAAAAAAAATAATCAAAATGAGATTAGACAAACACAAAATATTATGAGCAAACAAAAGAATTGAACATAAAGTTGATTATTTATTGAGCTGTGTCGTAAGGAAAATTAAATATTGCTTGAAAAAAAAAAATAAATAAATATATATATATATATATGCTTATATATATAAAAGATATGCTAGAAATTGTTTGAATCTTTAAGCTTGAACCACATCTAAATTTACAAGAATAATTACATATTGCTTGAAAAAAATAAATAAATAAATAAAAATATATATATATATATATTTTTTTTTTTCAAGCAATATTTAATTTTCCTTAAGCCACAGCTCAATAAATAATCAACTTTATGTTCAATATATATATATATTTTATTTTTGTTATATATATTATTATATATATATATTTATGTAAACTAATTTCTAAGCATAACTTTTATTTTCTGTCGCTGCAAGCAAGCGAAATTACTGATATATGATAACTACTATAAAAATTGCTTGAAAAAAAAAAAATATATATATATATAATATATACATATATATAGATTTATTTCAAAAGCAATATTTAATTTTTCTTATATATATATATATATATATATATATATATATATATATATATATATATATATATATATTTTATATATTTATATATATATATATATATTTTTTTTCAAGCAATATTTAATTTTTCTTTGATTATTGATTATTTATTGAGCTGTGTCGTAAGATATCATAATATGTCGTAATATTTAATTTTTCTTACGACACAGCTCAATAAATAATCAATCAATATATATATATATATTTTTTTTTTTATATATGTATATATGTAAACTTAGATGTGGTTCAAGCTTAAAGATTCCAACAATTTCTAAGCATAAGCGAAATTACTGATATATGATAACAACTATGAAAATTGCTTGAAAAAAAAAAAATAAATAAATAAAAATATATATATATATATATTTTTTTTTTCAAGCAATATTTAATTTTCCTTAAGACACAGCTCAATAAATAATCAACTTTATGTTCAATATATATATATATTTTATTTTTTTTATATATATTATTATATATATATATATATATGTAAACTTAGATGTGGTTCAAGTTTAAAGATTCAAATAATTTCTAAGCATAACTTACTGATATATGATAACAACTATGCAATTTGAATTTTCTGCCCCTTTTCTTTTGCTATCATAATCATAGGCATTCAAGTATTCATGAAGTTCTGCGCCTTGGCACCAAAGCTATTTGTGCACTTTTGTTGGGTGTGTCGTCAAACTGCGCTTCTTGTGCTTCTTCTTTGTGCTTACGGCTCTTTATTGTGGGCGTAGGAGTGGGTGTGTGTGTGCGTGTGTGTGTGTGTGTTTTGTTTGGGTGTGTTACGTTATACAAATCATAATCTGAGCCATTTATGTAACTGGAGCTATATATGTATATTCGCCTTTGTGCCTATTTGGGGGCTTAGAAGATGTTCCAACGTGTTTTAGTTCTTGTTATACAAATGTATTCTTCTTCTTTGTTGTTGTTATATCAACATGACACCATTTCATAGTAGCTCACTGTGTGTGTGTGTGTATGTGTGTGTGTGTGTTGGGCATTTCTGCTTTTGATGACAAATCGCATCGCTTTGGTCCAGCTGTCTTTCAGGTCGTGCGGATGAATCAACGAACGTCATCAAAAATGTATGAACACGAAATGAAAGGGTAGAAGGGGGGGTTGGGTTGGGTTGGGTTGGGTCGGTTGCAAATAATATTTACCTTTTGGCTTGATGACTCATCACGCTATATAAAAGATATAGATAGCAAAAAAGGGTCTCGCCATATCATAATAATCAACTGCTGTTAGAATCGTGTCTAGCTGGGTGGGCTGACAAGGTCGTTTCCACGCCAAGAAGAAGAAGAGGCAGATGATGCTCAAGCCACAACAACAACAACAGCAACTAGAAGTGGCAGCCACAATAACAAAAAACCAGTTTGACGAAGCAGCCTCGTTTACCTTCTTCTTCTTCTTCTTTTGTTTTTGTTTTTGTTTTCGGTGCAGCTTCAGTTTGATGAATCATTTTTGGTATTCGTAGTGCTACATAGTACTTACTACCTGCACGTTGCCTGGGGCAGGGCGGAGTAGGGGTGGAGGTGGGGGCGTGGCCACAACAACCGGGGCAGGTGGTGCTGATGTGCAACAACAAGCAGCAGCTGCTTCTACTTGGACTCCTTTTCTTTTGTTGCATGTGAGTGTCTTTGTGTGTGTGCCTTTGTGTGTGTTTGTGTGTGTGTGTTTGTGTGTGTGTGTTTGTGTGTGTGTGTTTGTGTGTTTGTGTGTTTGTGTTTGGAATCCAATCCAAACCGGTTCGCTCTTATGCGGGTTTTACTCGGTTTGTTTGTGTTTAACTTCTTCCTTCTTCTCCCTCTCGCTCTCGCTCTCCCTCTCCCTCTCGCTCTCGCTCTACCTCTCCCTCTCCCTCTCGCTGTCGCCGTCTGTTGTCTCAAATTGAAATAACCACAAACGAAATTCCTGTGCGCAATTTCCCCTCGAAAGAGCCTAACCTGTCCATAATCCTAACCGCAATCCCTCCGTCCGTTTCTAGCACAAAACAAAAGGGGAAAAGGGGGTGGGGGGAAACATTTGTTGCAACCAATAAACAAAAGTAACGAACGTCAGCTTTATTAAAAAAAAGTATTTCAAAAAATTATGAGCACGATTCTGAGAGAGAGCGAGACTGGTTTATAGACAAGTTCTATAAATACCGATGATTAAATCGGGAATAACAAATTGGTCAAATCGAATACTTTAGCTAATAGCTTAAGCCAAACAAACTGTACAAATATGTACTTGAATACTTTATATACTGCTTCAGATACTTGATTTCTTCTTTCGAAACGAAATTCGAACCCCAAACGGAACTGAGAACTAATCAGAAGCCTCTTATCAACTTTTGCAGATACTTCGTATGAGAAGGCCTGTCGACGCGGCTCGGCGCCCACAACGCCCATCTTGGGCAGCAAACAGCATCAGCCGGAGCACAATGCCGCCTCCCGGTTCACCAATTTCTTCTCGAAGCGGTAATCTCGAAAGCTATACTACGTCGATTCACACGAGTCACACTTATGTATATATATATATATATTTATAGATCGAATCCCCTGAAGCGCACAAAATCGGTGACCAAATTGGAGCGCACCAAACGCGGATCGGGCGGTCTGCGGGGATCACGCTCGCACGAGAGTCTGCTCTCGAGTCATGCAGTTATGTCTACCATTGGTGAGTGCCGTTAAACGTTTGACAATCGTTAGTTCTGCTCGTTACTCGTTACTCGTTAATCTGCTTACATTTTTGTTAATTCAAATATTCATTCCCCTTTTTTAATTGCACTTAAACTGTAAACGTTTATTTTGCGTACCTTTCTACACTCCTTACTCGTTGCTGTTTGTACTTACTCGTTGCTCTTTGTACTTACTCGTTGCTGTTTGTACTTACTCGTTGCTTTTTATACTTACTCGTTGCTGCTTGTACTTACTCGTTGATGTTTATACTTACTCGTTGCTGTTTGTACTTACTCGTTGCTGTTTGTACTTACTCGTTGCTTTTTATACTTACTCGTTGCTGCTTGTACTTACTCGTTGATGTTTATACTTACTCGTTGCTGTTTGTACTTACTCGTTGCTCTTTGTACTTACTCGTTGATGTTTATACTTACTCGTTGCTGCTTGTACTTACTCGTTGCTTTTTATACTTACTCGTTGCTGCTTGTACTTACTCGTTGCTGTTTGTACTTACTCGTTGCTTTTTATACTTACTCGTTGCTGCTTGTACTTACTCGTTGATGTTTATACTTACTCGTTGCTGTTTGTACTTACTCGTTGCTCTTTGTACTTACTCGTTGCTATTTGTACTTACTCGTTGCTATTTGTACTTACTCGTTGCTTTTTATACTTACTCGTTGCTGCTTGTACTTACTCGTTGATGTTTGTACTTACTCGTTGCTGTTTGTACTTACTCGTTGCTGTTTGTACTTACTCGTTGCTCTTTGTACTTACTCGTTGCTATTTGTACTTACTCGTTGCTGCTTGTACTTACTCGTTGCTGTTTGTACTTACTCGTTGCTGTTTGTACTTACTCGTTGCTCTTTGTACTTACTCGTTGCTATTTGTACTTACTCGTTGGTGTTTATACTTACTCGTTGCTTTTTATACTTACTCGTTCCTGTTTGTACTTACTCGCTGGTCATAAGTTTAGCTTTTCATGCTGTTAAATAATCTTAATTGAGTAACTCGTTACTGAATTGCTCGTTATTCGATGCTTACTCGTTACTTGTTGCTTACTCGTTACTAATCATCTGTTATCCCTCTCTTTCTTGCTCCTTACTCGATACTAATCATCTTACTCGTTACTTGTTGCTTACTCGTTACGAATTATCTGTTCTCCTTCTCTTTCTCTTGCTTGTTGCTCGTTGCTCGTTGCTTACTCGTTACGAATCATCTGTTCTCCTTCACCTTCTCCCTCTCTCTCTTGCTCGTAACTTGTTACGAATCATCTGTTCTTCTCTCTCACTCTCTTGCTCGTTACTCGTTACTTACTCGTTACGAATCATCTGTTCTCCTTCTCTTGCTTGTTACTCGTTACTAATCATCTGTCGCTCGTTACTCGTTACTTGTCTCTCTTGCTCGTCAATCGTGGTTTACTCGTTACTAATCATCTGTTCTCATTCTCTCTCTCTCTCTCTCTCTCTCTTGCTCGTTACTCTTTGCTTACTCGTTACGAATCATCTGTTTTCCGTTTTCCTTCAACTTCTCTCTCTCTTACTCGTTGCTTACTCGTTACGAATCATCTGTTCTCCTTCTCTCTCTTACTCGTTACACGTTACTAATGATCTGTTCTCCTTCTCTCATCATATGTTATCCTTCACCCCCTCTCTCTTGCTCGTTACTAATCATCTGTTCTCCTTCTCTATCTCTCCTCTCTCTTACTCGTTACTCGTTACTAATGACCTGTTCTCCTTCTCTCTCTCGGTATAGATTTGTCCTGCAGCGGCGCTGTTGGCGTTGCGCCCGTACACCAATCGGTGCTGGGTCGCCGCCACTGCTTCCAGGTGCGCGGGGGGCCGCGTGGCGAACGCTATTACTCGTGCGGATCACGGCAGGAGCGAGACCTGTGGATCTACTCGCTACGCAAGTCGATAGCACCGAATGCCGAGCACACTCGCCGCACCGACAACTCCCTCAAGCTGTGGGTGTACGAGGCCAAGACGCTGCCCGCCAAAAAGAAATACTTTTGCGAACTGCAGCTGGACAAGACGCTGTACGGGCGAACGAGTGTCAAGTTGCAGACGGATCTGTTGTTCTGGGGCGAATACTTTGACTTTCCGGACATACCCGAGATCAATGTGATCACGGTCAACGTCTTCCGCGAGGTCGACAAGAAGAAGAAGCGCGACAAATATCAATTCGTTGGTTCGGTTAAGATACCCGTGCACGAGGTGACCTCACGCCTGATCTGCGAGGACTGGTATCCCATACTCAGCGACAAGGCGGGCGACAGTCTGGGTCGCAGCGGTCTCGGCAAGGACAAGGACAAGGACAAGGAGCGCGAGCGCGAGCGCGAGCGCGAGTTCCCAACCTTAAGGATCAAGTGTCGCTTCCAAAGCACAGACATCCTGCCCATCAACGTGTACGGCAACTTTCTCGCCTACCTCAAGGAGAACTACAAGCGTGTCTGCGAAACCCTCGAGCCAGTGATCGGTGTCAAGGCCAAGGAGGACATCGGCCAGGCCCTCGTTCTACTCATGCATGCCCAGGGTCTGGCCGGCGCCTTTCTCACCGACGTCGTCGCACTCGATCTCCTCCGTGTGGGCGATCAGCGTCTGACCTTTCGCGGCAACTCGCTGGCCACCAAGAGCATGGAGGCATTCCTTAAGCTAACCGGCGAACAGTATCTCCAGGACACCCTCTCGGCGCCCATCAACGAGCTCATACAGTCGGAGCGCGACTGCGAGGTGGACCCCACCAAGATGCCCGGCTCCTCCTCCTCCGCAGGCTCCCTGCAACGTCAGCAGGCCGCATTGCGTGGCGCCGTACGCAGCGCCTGGCAGTGCATCTACGAGTCGCATAAACACTTTCCGCCACAGTTGCGCGCCTGCTTTGCCACGTTCCGGGAGCGCTTGCAGCAGCTGGGCCGCCAGGACATGGCCGACAATCTGATCTCGGCCAGCATCTTCTTGCGCTTCCTCTGCCCGGCAATACTCTCGCCATCGCTGTTCAACATAACCAGCGAGTTGCCGTCGGCCCGTGCCACACGCAACCTGACGCTGGTGGCCAAAACCCTCCAGACTCTGGCCAACTTCACACGCTTCCAGGGCAAGGAGAACTTCATGGAGTTCCTGAACGACTTCCTCGAACAGGAGGCCGGCCGCATGCAACAGTTTCTCGAGTACATCTCGACGCGACCCGAGATCTCGATGCCCGACTCCATATTGGATTGGGCGGGCTACATCGATCAGGGCAAACAGTTGTCCATCTTGCACAGTCTGCTCAGCGAGAGTCTGGCCAAGTTGCCGGAGGCGCGACAGCACGAGCTCGATCCACTGCAGCACATCCTCGACGATATTGCTCGTGCCAAGGACCTGAATGGTGGACATGCTCTGGCATCCGGCTATCTGCCCATGTCCTCGACGCATCAGGAGAACCAGGAGAATCGTCAGCCCGATGGTGGAGTTGTTGGTCTCGCACCCAGCACATCCAGCAGCTCCCTGCTGCAGCAGCAGCAACAGTTGCCGCCACAGCAGCAGCAGCAACAGCAACAGCAATCCGCACAATTGGCACAACCGCAACATGCTGTCGTCAGTAAACCCTTGCCGGCCGATCGGGGCATCATGCGCGGCGTGCTGACGCCCAGCTCCCTGGAGAAGAACATCTTTCGCTACAACGATCCCACGGTCAATGTGCGACTGCAACAGCAGCAGCAGCAACTGTTGCTCTCCAATTCACAGAGCTCAATTGCTGGCGCCGGAACGGCTGCCAATGCTGGTGTCTACATGAGTTCGCCCGTGTTGCAACATGCCCCATCGCAGAGCTCGATGGCATCCTCGTCACTCAATGGCAGCAACAGTAATCTGCTAATGCCGCCACACCATCAACAGCAACAGCTGCAGCAACAGCAGCAGCAGCAGCAACAGCTGCAGCAACAGCAACATTGTCCTCCGGCACCACAAACAAGCGCCGCCAGCACCATGGAACGTTATCCGTATGTGGTGAATGGCAACAATGACTACGATAGTTGCTCCACCAGTGGCTCCAGGTCGCGCACCTTGCCACGCAACAACAACAACAACAACAACAATGGCGCCATCTTTGATGACATCCACGGCGAGTTCATCCAGATCTCTGGCCTGGACACGAGCAGCGCCTTCGTACGCAAATCGCCAACACCAATGCTCAAGCAAGCAACAGCAGCAGCTGGTGTTGCTGCTGCAACACGCGGTGTTGCACGCATCAATCGTCACAATTTGAACTTAAATCTGGGCATACCGGATCACTCCAGCAGCAGCAGCAGCAGCAATTATGCTCGAGCACCGCTCAATCCCAACTCGAATATGCCCAAGAACCTGGAGGATCTCGACGATCTCTTCAAGTATGCCGAGGAGCAGGAGGTTATCGTTGAGCCACAGACGTCCAATGCCAGCCATGGACACGCCCACGCCCACGCCCACGCACACGCCCAGCACAACAGCAGCAGCAGCAGCAGCAACAAGCAACAGTTGTCGGCTAAGAGCAGCCATTGCAGCTCGGGCTATCAGAGCATCTCGACCAATCCATCGCCCGCACAATCATCCAGTCCCGTTGAGATTCAACTCCACCAGCAGCAGCAACAGCAACAACAGCAGCAGCAACAACAGCAGCAACAGTTGCAACAGCAACAGCAATCATCGCTGAAGCTGAGTGCACCGCTCGCCTTTAAGAATCCCTCGTATCAGCTGCAGAGCAACGCCGTTGCACTACCCTCCTCCTCCTCCTCTTCGTCATCGAGTCGTGGTGGCAATGCCACACCCCAACAACCATACGCTGGCAATGGCGGTGGACGCCAGGTGAAACCACTGGGCGCCGGGCTTGTTGCGGCACGTGCCGCATTCCTTAACAGCGGCGGCACCTTGGACGCGGCCACCCTAACACCCAGCTCCTCGGATGAGCAACTCTCGGGCGATAACTACTATAGCTATGCCCAGGCAGCGGCTGCTGGCGCTGCGATTGCCACCAAATTGGTCGGTCGCTACAACAACAACAACAACAACAACAACAACAGGCGCGAGCCCTTGAAGCGCGAGGATGTCTATGGCAGTGCTGGCGGTGGCATTGGTGTCGCCTATGCCATGTCCACATCACATCATCATCACCAGCATCACCAGCAACAGCAGCAGCAGCAACAACAGCAGCAGCAACAGATGCATTCACATCACCAACAACAGCAGCAACAGCAACAGCAACAACAACAGCATAAGCAATATGCCAGCAGCAGTAGCGGAGGTGGAGGCGGAGGCGGAGGCGGAGGCGGAGGCGTAGGCGGAGCTGCTGCCTCATCCTCAACAGCAGCAGCGGCGCAGCGCAGGCTTAGTCTCGATTCGGCGCGAACGCTCTCCGACAGCAGCACCGATACAGAAGGTAAGCACGAAACGAAACGAATGAAATGAAACGAATGAAATGAAACGAATGAAATGAAACGAAACGAATGAAATGAAACGAATGAAATGAAACGAATGAAATGAAACGAAACGAATGAAATGAAACGAATGAAATGAAACGAATGAAATGTAATGAAATGAAATGAAACGAATGAACTGAAACGAATGAAATGAAACGAAACGAATGAAATGAAACGAATGAAATGAAACGAATGAAATGAAATGAAACGAATGAACTGAAACGAATGAAATGAAACGAAACGAATGAAATGTAACGAAACGAATGAAATGTAACGAAACGAATGAAATGAAACGAATGAAATGAAACGAATGAAATGAAATGAAATGAAACGAATGAAATGAAACGAATGAAATGAAACGAATGAAATGAAACGAATGAAATGAAACGAATGAAATGAAACGAATGAAATGAAATGAAACGAATGAAATGAAACGAATGAAATGAAATGAAATGAAACGAATGAAATGAAACGAATGAAATGAAACGAATGAAATGAAACGAATGAAATGAAACGAATGAAATGAAACGAATGAAATGAAACGAATGAAATGAAACGAATGAAATGAAACGAATGAACTGAAACGAATGAAATGAAACGAAACGAATGAAATGTAACGAAACGAATGAAATGAAACGAATGAAATGTAATTAAATGAAATGAATGAAATGTAATGAAATGAAATGAATGAAATGTAATGAAATGAAATGAAACGAATGAAATGAAACGAAACGAATGAAACGAAACGAATGAAATGAAACGAAACGAATGAAATGAAACGAATGAAATGAAACGAATGAAATGAAATTAAATTAAATTAAATGTAATGAAATGAAATGAAACGAATGAACTGAAACGAATGAAATGAAACGAAACGAATGAAATGAAACGAATGAAATGAAACGAATGAAATGAAATGAAATTAAATTAAATGTAATGAAGTGAAATGAAACGAATGAACTGAAACAAATGAAATGAAACGAATGAAATGAAACGAATGAAATGAAATGAATGAAATGTAATGAAATGAAATGAAACGAATGAAATGAAACGAATGAAATGAAACGAAACGAATGAAATGAATGAAATGAAACGAATGAAATGAAACGAATGAAATGAAACGAAACGAATGAAATGAAATGAATGAAATGAAATGAAACGAATGAAATGAAATGAAATGAAATGAAATGAAATGAAACGAATGAAATGTAATGAAATGAAATGAAACGAATGAACTGAAACGAATGAAATGAAACGAAACGAATGAAATGTAACGAAACGAATGAAATGAAATGAATGAAATGTAATTAAATGAAATGAATGAAATGTAATGAAATGAAATGAAACGAATGAAATGTAATGAAATGAAACGAATGAAATGAAACGAATGAAATGAAACGAAACGAATGAAATGAAACGAAACGAATGAAATGAAACGAATGAAATGAAATGAAACGAATGAACTGAAACGAATGAAATGAAACGAAACGAATGAAATGAAACGAATGAAATGAAACGAATGAAATGTAATTAAATGAAATGAATGAAATGTAATGAAATGAAATGAAACGAATGAAATGTAATGAAATGAAACGAATGAAATGAAACGAATGAAATGAAACGAAACGAATGAAATGAAACGAAACGAATGAAATGAAACGAATGAAATGAAACGAATGAAATGAAATGAAATGAAACGAATGAAATGAAACGAAACGAATGAAATGAAACGAATGAAATGTAATGAAATGAAATGAAACGAATGAAATGAAACGAATGAAATGAATGAAATGTAATGAAATGAAATGAAACGAATGAACTGAAACGAATGAAATGAAACGAAACGAATGAAATGAAACGAAACGAATGAAATGAAACGAATGAAATGTAATGAAATGAAATGAATGAAATGTAATGAAATGAAATGAAACGAATGAAATGTAATGAAATGAAACGAATGAAATGAAACGAATGAAATGAAACGAAACGAATGAAATGAAACGAAACGAATGAAATGAAACGAATGAAATGAAACGAAACGAAACGAAACGAATGAAATGAAACGAATGAAATGAATGAAATGTAATGAAATGAAATGAATGAAATGAATGAAATGAATGAAATGAATGAAATGAATGAAATGAAATGAAATGAAACGGCATGAATCCGAAACGTATGTTCGCTGTTCCTGTTTCAGCTTTTGTGTGTTTCATATCCAAACGTTTCGTTTAGCTCTCTCGCTCTCGCTCTCTCTCTCACTCTCACTCTCTCTCTCTCTCTCGTTCGTTTGAACTAACATGTTCTCTTCATATTCTTCTTATCAGGTCACTGCGCCCAATTGCAGGAGGGCAAACGTCGTCGACAGTTGCGCAGCAGCGGCGCCAATGGCGTTGGTGTTGCTGGCAGCTCGGATCTGTGTCTGGGTCTGGGCAAGGGTTACGATCAGAGTGGCGAGATACAGCAGCTGCAGGAGACGCTGGATACGTTGCGTCACACACTGGATCGCGATGAGGCCGAGTTGCGCGACTCGAGCGATGAGCTGTTTGCATTGCAGCGACCTGGTGGCGCCACCGGCAATGGCATCAACAATCTGAGCATGCAGTCAGAGTCCACAATGCGCAGCATTATTGACAGGTGAGTGTCTCGCTCTCTCTCTCTCTCTCTCTCTCTCTCTCTCTCTCTCTTGGTGCACATCAGTCATATAACTAATACTAGGCAAACATTTTGCAGACTCATCACCATGGAGGAAGAGCTGCGGCGCGAGCAGCTCAAAATGTCATTGGCGCTGTCGCACAAGCAGCGGGTCATCGAGGAGCAGGGGCAGCAGATAGCGGCGCTAGACGCCGCCAATAGTCGGCTGCTGAGCGCGTTGACAGCGCTGCGACAGCGCTACGAGACGCAGCAGCAACAACAACAACAACAACAACAACAACAACAGCAGCAGCAAGCACCAAAGAACCAGCAGCCACAGTGAGCGGTTGATTACAGCGGCAGAGACTGGATTGACACAGGGATGCATGTAGAGCAGCTTTCCACCAAACATACACACACACACACACACACACACACACACACAAGTTGTAGACGCCGCCGTTGTCGTCGTGTTTTTTTTTTAGAATTGTAATAAGCAACACTTTGTTTACTATATAATTTTTTTTTTTGCGCCAATTTTTTTTATTGCTATGCTACATAAATTATGCTACATGTTTAATATATATACTTCTATACATATAAAATGTATATATCTTTATGCAGATATATATACATAAAAATTATAAATAATTTCTCAAGCTATGTTTAAACAAAAAAAAACGCAAACTGTTGCTGCAGCAGCGGCAACACCAAAAGATTGTAAAAGTAAACATCAAAACAAAAATCAGGACGAATAATAAGAAGAAGCAGAACAAGTTAAGTTAATGAATAAAATTATAACCAAAGTTAGACAAAAAAAAAACAGTTTCTCGTGTTTTTCTATAAATTGGGCCAGGCAGATATTAATGCGATTCCATCGACCAATATTTCTCTCCATCGTTGTGCCCCTTAAAGTATGCTTAAATTTTAATGCTCATCGGCAGACCATAATAGAGGCTATGCTATCGCCACCTACAGTCCTTCATGAAAACTCGCTTAATAATTGAGCTATTTTTCAAGCGCCCTCTACTTTAAACGCGACAAACAGTCAACTAGGGGCGGCATCTACAGTATAAATTCAGGCAACATGTGCCGTTTGGATAAGTAAAAAACGGGATTAAGGACAGATTTGTTGCGTTGCGTAACGGCATTATGCAATAATAAAAATCTGTCACACACAATTTGCTAATCGTTGCTGATAACCAGGCCAGGTACAAACACTTTGGCCATCAAAATTGCTTGGCTTCAATGAGCTGAAATTCCAAGGGATTTCCAATGCTGTGCACCATTCATGAAATGAACATACGCAGTCGCAGCTAGATTTTACGCACATGTGTTGTCAATTATTTATTTGAATTGATTTCGCTAATATTAATATTAATATTTTTTTATTTTTATTTGAATTGATATCGCTAATATTAATATTTTTTTATTTTTATTTGAATTGATTTCGCTAATATAAATATTAATATTTTTTTATTTTTATTTGAATTGATATCGCTAATATTAATATTTTTTTATTTTTATTTGAATTGATTTCGCTAATATTAATATTAATATTTTTTTATTTTTATTTGAATTGATATCGCTAATATTAATATTTTTTTATTTTTATTTGAATTGATTTCGCTAATATTAATATTTTTTTATTTTTAATTGAATTAATATCGCTAATATTAATATATTTTTATTTTTATTTGAATTGATATCGCTAATATTAATATTTTTTTATTTTTATTTGAATTGATATCGCTAATATTAATATTTATTTATTTTTTTTATTTGAATTGATATCGCTAATATTAATATTAATATTTTTTTTTTATTTATTTGAATTGATATCGCTAATATTAATATTTTTTATTTTTATTTGAATTGATTTCGCTAATATTAATATTAATATTTTTTTATTTTTATTTTAATTGATATCGCTAATATTAATATTTTTTTATTTGAATTGATATCGCTAATATTAATATTAATAATTTAATTAATTTTATTTGAATTGATATCGCTAATATTAATATTTTTTTATTTTTATTTTTAGGTCCAAAGGAAAAAACGTTGTTGTTTTTTTGAGTTTGAAATTAAATTCAACTGCAAAATGGGCGCGCTCAATGCAGTGTTGGGTAATGCGCATTTGTGCCCGTTGCTCGCAGTGCGCAACTATCGATTACCAAATAGCAAACACTAATCGATAGATTTTTTTTTTTGGGCTCTGAATCAGATTGAATTGAAACTTTTTCTGTCCGCAGCTAAATTCTCTATATTTTTCAGGAGCTTTAGCTCTTTGTTGCTGTGGTAGCCTAGTGTAAACCCCAAGCGATATGCATAGTGTTGGCAAATGCTAATAATAGCTACAACTTGTACTCGTCATCGGGAAGCAACCACAGGGGTAGATTAAAAAAGTAATTAGGGTTAAGTGGCCTATCGCATATTTCATATAAAGTAGGTGGGAAAATGCAAAGAGAACGAATTCGATTTCAAACAAGTAAGAGAAATACCGACTAGACTATACCCTGTAACCGGTTATGGCTATATCGAGTCGGCTGTTCATGCTGATCAAGAATATATATATATATTAATAAGCATAAACGGTAAGTTAAATATACTGTAATTAGCATTTAATACATCATATATTGTATAAGAATATATATATTATATTATACAACAACAATGAATACTGTACATCATATAATTTAGTTATGTACATCAGTGTGTACACAAATACAAATAAATAAAAATAAATATTTTAAAAATTTAATCAACTGCAAAGTGTTTTTTTGTTATTTCTTTCACGAATTTTTCGTGAACAAAATAAGTTTTCTCGTTACAATTCTGGCCGAAATACCAGGCGAACAGAAATCAGCAGCAGGCAATGAGAATGTAATACAGATAGAGTGGAAACAAGAGTACCCCTCTTTTTAACAGAAGGGAATAAACCTGTGGTTAAGCTCGTGGGGAAAATTTCCCTGTTCTACTCGTGGAGAAGTGGTCGGCCATCATTGTTTTTCGCTATTGCTTTGTCGCGAAGAGGACGAAGCATGAGACAACGATTAACTGTTGCCTTACTTCATTCCTCTTGTTGTTGTCGCAGAACTTGAGTTTCTCATTTTTCGACGTTTAGTTCAATCTGCTTGCCAATGCCTTAGATCGAGGGTATTATGGGAGGGTAGTACAGACTTTATAGTAACTTTGTGCAATTGTATGGCAAAACGTGAGATACTTAAATATGACTTCGAAAATATATATGCGTATGTGTATATTGGGAATTAGGTAGATCATTAATAACTTATTGAACAGGTTTAAAATGAATAAATACTAAATTAACACTAGCCATAAAATAAACGCATTTCCCATTCAGATAATAAACATGAATTGTCCGTGTATTAAAAATATATATTAATAATTTCATAGAGCTTAATTGCATTTTTTAATAAAGGGTATTAAAGTACATTATTCAGTTTGTGCGTTCCAGCAACGACAACCATCACGTGTTGTTGTTGTTCGATCTTTTGCGTTTTGCCTATTGCCGCTGGGCGCACAGAAATGCATACACAAAAAGACGGCGCGAGGCCACATACAGCAGGCCGTCTGCAGACGTTTTGCCAATTCCCGTTAGAATTGTTCATATGCATACACAAAAAGACGGACGAATTCGATATTGAGGCAGGTCCAGAACTATAACCAAACACAAGACATAAAGAAGAATCGACGAGACGAGCTTAACCATAGGGCTGCGATGAAGCGATAGAGCACACACATGCATACACACAATGACGGGGCCATCTGCAGCAGGTCATTTGCAGACTTTTTGGTGTCGACAGAACAAATTTGTATAATGCAAACAAATTATTGCTTCTAATGAAATAAATGAATGATTAATAAATATAATATATACATAAAATATATATATATATTAATTTATATTATTAATAATTTAAATTTTAATAACTTATTTTTATTGTTTTAATTTTTTGCTTAAATAGAATAAAAAATAGTAATTTTATATTTTTACGTATTATATAACAATTTCATCACACCCAAGTCACAAAGTATTCATAACTATAAGAGTTCATGCTTCGAAATATGTACTAGGCTTTCAGCATAGACAGACAGTGCCGAAAACATACGAGAAAACATGAGCAATCAAAGCAAAAACTAAATCAGATATGGCCGCGGGACCAGTAGTATAAGCACAAGTGATAAACGAGCACAAAGAAGAAGGGGGAGACGAGCTTAACCACAGGGCTGGGACTTTTTTCTTAACAGTGGAGGGGTATTCTTGTTACCTCTCTATCTGTATTACATTCTCATTGAGCAGCAGGCTGATCTGTAATTGAAAATGTTAACTAACATGGCTGAAAATGTTAACTAACATAAATCTGTTAATTAACATAGCTGAAAATGTTAATTAACATAAAACTGTTAACTAACATAGCCGAAAATGTTAATTAACATAGCTAAAAATGTTAACTAACATAAATCTGTTAATTAACATAGCCGAAAATGTTAATTAACATAGCTGAAAATGTTAGCTAACATAGCTGAAAATGTTAGCTAACATAGCTGAAAATGTTAACTAACATAAAAATGTTAACTAACAGAAAAGTTACTTGCTGCTGACTTCTGTGCGCCTGGTATTTAACATGGCTAATGCTAAGCTGAAATGGCCAACGAGCCAAATAAATTTGGGTAAAATAATTTGGATGACAACATCAACATGTGTCGATACAATTCAGGCCGAAGTACCAGGCGAACAGAAATCAGCAGCAGGCTGATCTGTAACTTAAAATGTTAACTAACATAAAACTGTTAACTAACATAACTGAAAATGTTAACTAACATAAAAATGTTAACTAACAGAAAAGTTACTTGCTGCTGACTTCTGTGCGCCTGGTATTTAACATGCCAAATGTTAAGTTAAAATGGCCAACGAGCAAAATAAATTTGACTGCTGTTGGGGGTGCTGTGGGTAAAATAACTTGAATGAGAACATAAAGATGTATTTTGTATATTAATTTTGCATATATTTGTCAAAATTCTTTTGTTTTTGTACAGAGTATATATATATATTAACATTTACTTGCGATTAAGCTTAACAGCGATATTCATATCAATGAGAATGTAATAGATAGAGAGGTAACAAGAATACCCCTCCACTGTTAAAAAAAAATCGTAGACGTACGCTTAAGCTCGTCTCCCCCCTTCTTCTTTGTGCTCGTTTATCACTTGTGCTTATACTACTGGTCCCGCGGCCATATCTGATTTAGTTTTTGCTTTGATTGCTCATGAGTTCTCGTATGTTTTCGGCACTGTCTGTCTATGCTGAAAGCCTAATACATATTTCGAAGCATGAACTCTTATAGTTATGAATACTTTGTGACTTGGGTGTGATGAAATTGTTATATAATACGTAAAAATATAAAATTACTATTTTTTATTTTATTTAAGCAAAAAATTAAAACAATAAAAATAAGTTATTAAAATTTAAATTATTAATAATATAAATTAATATATATATATATTTTATGTATATATTATATTTATTAATCATTCATTTATTTCATTAGAAGCAATAATTTGTTTGCATTATACAAATTTGTTCTGTCGACACCAAAAAGTCTGCAAATGACCTGCTGCAGATGGCCTAGGCCCCGTCATTGTGTGTATGCATGTGTGTGCTCTATCGCTTCATCGCAGACCTATGGTTAAGCTCGTCTCGCTCTTTCTTCTTAATGTCTTGTGTGGTTCTACTTCTGGACCTGCCTCAATATTCGAATTCGTCCGTCTTTTTGTGTATGCATATGAACAATTCTAACGGGAATTGGCAAAACGTCTGCAGACGGCCTGCTGTATGTGGCCTCGCGCAGTCTTTTTGTGTATGCATTTCTGTGCGCCCAGCGGCAATAGGCAAAACGCAAAAATACGAACAACAACAACACGTGATGGTTGTCGTTGCTGGAACGCACAAACTGCATAATGTTATTTTAATACCCTTTATTAAAAAATGCAATTAAGCTCTATGAAATTATTAATATATATTTTTAATACACGGACATTTCATGTTAATTATCTGAATGGAAAATGCGTTTATTTTATGGTTAGTGTTAATTTAGTATTTATTCATTTTAAACATGTTCAATAAGTTATTAATGATCTACCTAATTCCCAATATATACATACGCATATATATTTTCGAAGTCATATCTAAGTATCTCACATTTGGGCTTACAATTGCACAAAGTTATTATAAAGTCTATACTATCCTCCCATACTACCCTATATCTAAGGCATTGGCAAGCAGATTGAACTAAAAGTCGAAAATTGAGAAACTCAAGTTTTGCGACAACAACAAGAGGAATGAAGTAAGGCAACAGTTAATCGTTGTCTCACGCATCGCACTCTTCGCGATCAAGACAAAAGCGAAAAAGAATAATGGCCGACAAATTCCCAACGAGTAGACAGGGAAATTTTCCCCACGAGCTTAACCACAAGTTTATTCCCTTCTGTTAAAAGGAAGGGGACTCTTGTTTCCTCTCTATCCATTACATTCTCATTGATTCATATATATATATATCAATATAAATAAAGTAAATCAAGAAAAACAAATGTAAACACTTATGATTACCAATAGTAATTATAATACACAATTCAATAAAGTCTATATATAACAAAAATCTTACCTATAATTTTTTTCTTATTATTTTTTATATTTCAGCATGATTTTACGAGTTTTTCGTAATATCTAATATTTTTGGGATTTTTTTTTTATATTTTTCAGATCAGTATCAAAGTAAAGTAAAGTTCTGGCTGGCGAACAGAATTCAGCAGCAGGCTGATCTGTAACTTATAATGTTAACTAACAGCAGCAGAGCTGTGGAGAGTAACAGCGATGAGCGGCTTACATACATGAGCTGATCTTGAGCTCTGTTCGTGCGTTTTGATTGGTTATTCGAATTTTCAAGAGTTACCTGCTGCTGACTGCTGTGCGCCTGTGACTGCTGTGGGGGAGAGTAAAATAAAAGAAGTAAGAAGTATGTGTGTGTGTGTGTGTGTGTGTTTGAGTATAAACTTGACTTAACTTCAATGTTCCATATCTTCGGTGTTTTTCAACCGATTTCAATAAAATTTTCACAGCTTGTCGCTATTTCGTCTAATGTTTCAAACTGCATCACAAAGTTTTCCAAAATCAAGATTTTGTTGTTATCGATAACATGTGTATATCGGAAACGGGCAAAGTTATCGAAAATTTGAAACAAACTTGTACTGCCTAGGGATTAGGCGAGCTTGTGTTCCAAATCTGGAGCTCTTATGGGTTCAGGCTTTAAAACAAAGGGTATACGCCAGTCGATTACATTCGACCACAAGGTTCGCTGCTCTCTTGTTTTATCTAATCAGAAGTTGTGGTGTTCCCAGCTCCGAACGCGGAACGAAGCGAACCACAATGTGTTGTTGATAAGAATGGAAATATTATTTATTTTTATTTCTTTCATTTGATTTCTATTTGTTGTTCGAATAGTTTGATTCGGCGAGTCAGAGAGAGAGAGGGGAGTGTGTGTGGGGAAATGCGATCTGCCTGTGAATGTGTTGCGACTATTTCTGGACACGGGCAGAACTGAAGTGTTTGTGGTCAAGCGAAACAACAACAGGAAAGAAAAGGAGAACAACAACAACAACAAGTTGACTTTGGCACAGTGGTGCCAAGTTACAACAAACGCAAACGGAAATTGACACATTCGACAGTTTTTCTTCTTCTTACTGAAGTGTTGGGAAGAGAGGTAAAATTCACACTTTGCTTACAGTGAAAACTAAGAAATATATATATACATATTATGCATATAGTGTATATATATATATAGGTATACAAACATGAATAGGATACGGAAAAATGTTATTTGTATTTATGTTATGCTTCACTGTAGCACAATAAGCTTTTAATTTTCACACATGCACTTACAAGTCTTCTTCTTCGCTTCTCCATTGTTATGTTTTTGCCATAGTTTTCACCACGACGCTGACGTCACGCCAGCCAGACTGCAAGAGTGAGGGAGTGAGCGAGCGAGGGGAATAAGGAATAAGCAGCGACTTGTACACACACACACACACACACACATATATAAAAGGGAGTGAGCGAGTGAGGGGAATAAGGAATAAGCTGCACACACACACACACATGCAAAAGAAATGAGCGAGCGTGGGGAATAAGGGATAAGCAGCGACTTGCACACACACATATACACATACACATGCAAAAGAGGTGAGCGAGTGAGGGGAATAAGGAATAAGCTTCACACACATGCAAAAGGGAGTGTGCGAGTGAGGGGAATAAAGAATAAGCAGCGACTTGCACACACACACACACACACAAAAGTAGCGACTGCAAGAGGGAGTGAACGAGCGACACACACACACACACACACACATGCAAAAGAAGTGATAAGCAAAGTCGAACTCTAACGCGAACTCAGTTGAGTTGAGTTTACAGCTATGCAGCAGCAGCAGCAGCAGCAGCAGGCACCAAGATCGAGATCGAGAGATTGGCCAGTCACGCCCGGGACGCCAGACTCGGCGCACATAATAATTGGAGCCGCCGGCTACGTAGCCCACGAGCGTCGCCAGCAGACGACGCAACCCAAGCGACTAATGAATTGTTTTCGCGATCGCACCGTGACGTCATCATCATCATCAGCATCAGCATCAGCATCAACATCATCATCGGTGAATGCATCCGGTACGTTTCACTACAATCGTTCGCAGAGCTCGACGAGCGCAGCAGTGCTGCGCTTGGAGGGCGCCTTCAGTGCCTCCAACGTGGATCAATGCGGTCGACCCGAGGCTGTCGTACTGCTCCGAGAGCTGCGGAGCAAGCCGAACAAGCTGACGCTGCTGAAGAGCAGCAGCAGCAAAGACTTGACCCGCCTGCTGCTGGATGAGACGCACACGGTGCTGGTCTCGAACACGAGTCTGGATCAGACCAAGCTCAACTCCAGCTCCAGCTCCAGCTCCAGCTGTTGTCCATATTGTGCGAAACGTTGGCAGCACGTTAAGCAGCGGATGTATACGCTGGAGCAGGATTTGCTGGCGCAGGCGGCACTCAGCCAGGAGCTGGAGCAAAAGCTGACGGAGCTAACGCGCCAGCTAACGGAGCTCCGTACAGCAACAGTTCCGCCCGTTCCGACCGTTCCGAGCAAGCGTAATCCAGCCGTTAGTCCGGTACGTCCGTCCCGCCTGGCGGCCTGGATGAATCTGTCCAACTGGTGGAAGAGTCGTCCCAGCGTGGAGACGCTTCGGGAGCAGCGCATCTTCTTCGACGAGAACTGCTTCGATACGGAGCTGGAGCTGGTGCTCAAGCACGAACAGCATCGAACCGTACCGAGGATTATAATCGATTGTTGTGACCTGATCGAGTCGAAGTATCGACGCTCGACACAGCCTGTGGAGGGTGTTTATCGGCAGTGCGGCGATTACAATAAGATCCAAACGTTGCGCTACAGCATCGATGCGCATGACTATGAGGCACTGCGTCAGGTGGACGTCGATATACACACGCTCACTGGGGTCCTTAAGCTGTTTCTGCGCGAGATCAAGAGTCCTTTGGTCAGCGTCAATGAGGCTAAAACGTTTATCGGCCCGCCCAACCAATGGAGTAAGTTTTGAACCACATCCTTCCGACTCCTGCTAACTCCACTAACTGTTTTTGGCTTAGTCCTCACCGAGCTGCATCTGAAGCTGGACGTACTGAAGCGATTGATACGCTCGCTGCCGGAGATCAATCGGGACACCATGGACTACCTTTTTGCACATTTCAATCGGTGAGTAACTCTTCGTTTACTGGACTCCGGAAACTCATTCGATTCGTTTAGGTTGACGAAGGTGCCGCTGCAGCAGATTAGTGCGGAGACGTTATCGTTATCGATAACACCGTCGATATTTCACACGGTGCCACAGGGCTCACACATCAACGATATGCAGGTCCTGTTGCGCGACGGCGAAATGTTGGCCGATTGTGTTCGGCTCATGGTTGAGTACCAGCCTCGGATATTCGAGTAAGTGGAGCGTCATACCATCAATCCCGTTCCCGTTCCCGTTCCCGTTCCCGTTCCTCCCCCCCGCCCCATCGCTTTTGTACCTGTGGTGTGTTTTGGTGTAGGTGCTTCGTAATGGCCGATCAAGTACGTCGTAAGCAACTTCTTGCTCATTCCAAATGTTCTACTCCAATTTTCCCCCAAACCCATTCCAACCCTTCCTCCTCCAACATAGATGTACGGCCGATCGGGGAATTAAACGCCTGAGTATACGCAATCTGAAGAAGACGCTCTCGCAACCGGATCTATTATTTCATAGCCTATTCTGAACGGGAGAGATGACCAGATGATGACCACAACGGGAGCTCTGCAAAATTGAATGTACAGTAATTACACTTAAGAAAAAATATCGTGACCAAAAAATAAATTAGACAAATATATATAATATTCCTACGAATATAGAATGTGTTGTCATATCAGGTTTTTGGCTTCGGAAAAATCATATTCGATTACATTAAATTTTGACCAGGGTTGTCTACTCACCAGAAAGAAGCTTCAAGTTGTTCCTGTTTGGTTTAGATGTGTTGGCATATCATGTTTTTGGGTTCGGAAAAATCATATTCGATTATATTAAGTTTTGACCAGGGTTGCCTACTCACCCGAAAGAAGCTTCGCGCCGAGTAACTGTAGTTTCTGTTTTGGTTTAGATGTGTTGTCAAATCATGTTTTTGGGTTCGGAAGCATCATTAAGTTTTGACCAGGGTTGCCTACTCACCCGAAAGAAGCTTCGCGCCGAGTAACTGTAGTTTCTGTTTTGGTTTAGATGTGTTGTCAAATCATGTTTTTGGGTTCGGAAGCATCATTAAGTTTTGACCAGGGTTGTCTACTCACCAGAAAGAAACTTCGCGTCGAGTAACTGTAGTTCCTGTTTGGTTTAGATGTGTTGTCATATAATATTTTTGGGTTCGGAAACATCATTGGGTTTTGACCAGGGTTGCCTACTCACCAGAAAGAAACTTCGCGTCGAGTAACTGTAGTTCCTGTTTGGTTTAGATGTGTTGTCATATAATATTTTTGGGTTCGGAAACATCATTGGGTTTTGACCAGGGTTGCCTACTCACCAGAAAGAAACTTCGCGTCGAGTAACTGTAGTTCCTGTTTGGTTTAGATGTGTTGTCATATAATATTTTTGGGTTCGGAAACATCATTGGGTTTTGACCAGGGTTGCCTACTCACCCGAAAGAAGCTTCAAGTTGTAACTGTAGCTCCTGTTTGGTTTAGATGCGTTGTCATATAATATTTTTGGGTTCGGAAACATAATTAAATTTTGACCAGGGTTGTCTACTCACCAGAAAGAAGCTTCAAGTTGTTCCTGTTTGGTTTAGATGTGTTGTCATATCATGTTTTTGGGTTCGGTAGCATCATTACGTTTTGACCAGGGTTGCCTACTCACCCGAAAGAAGCTTCGCGTCGAGTAACTTTAGTTCCCGTTTGGTTTCGATGAATCCATGAATCCTTAGGCATCCTTAATCCTTTTGGAGCACAACTGCAATTAAGCCTATGATACTTAAATACGATCCTTAAATACGATATGTCCTTAAAGTCGATTGCACTTTAGATTTTATTTTTTTGTTCATACAACAAATTTGCCTTCAAGTTTTAATCTACAATAACATGAGTATGAGTATATATATATATATATATAATTTATGAATACATGTATAATTGTGTATATAACTTTTATTTCTGAACAGCTGCATAACATTATATGATATTCCTAAGTGCCACGGGAGGGGTAGGGAGGGAGGGAGAGAGAGAATATGATTCGTTTAACATATATATATATATAGATAGATATATATTCGTACAGTCTATGCATCTCTAGAGCTACGGATACAATTAAAATACCAACTGGCTGTGTTACAAAGTCCATTAAGTATACATTACTATATAGTATATATAGATCGATATATATGCATATTGTATATGTATTCGTTTGCAATACTTTAGCTGGTTTTTCTCGCTTTTAACATTAGACTAAGTTATTGAATATGTTGTATAAATATATTTATGTATGGATTTGTATTCTGGGATTGTTGTACATGGTATATGGTGTATATAGTAATCAACTTTGATATCTGATAAATCCAAATTTACAAATAATAATAATAATAATAATGACAAACATACGTTTCATACGATCACAATGCTGGGGGATATATAATGTGTATCAGATAACAACTGAATGCACATACATATATATAAATGGATATATATGAGATACATGAAATAAGATATACACACACTTATATATATATATATATATATATGTGTTGAAGGCACAGGAATCTAAACACACACAATTGGGTCTGAGAGGTCTTTCTAAGCAAAACTAAACCGAACTGAAACCAAAAACCTTTACATTAATGTGGCTCTGCTTCAAGGACTCGCGTTTAACATTCATTTACACACGGAGTAAGTACATTTTGTATGCTTGCTAGAGTTGTTTAATAACATTTGGAACTAGTTGGTAACTACTTAAAGAATGGGTTCTTGGAGGCCGACGATTTCATGGTGCACAATATTTGACGTTCCAGCTGAAAGTCATAGTCCAGGTTTTTCAGCACTGCTGCGACATCGGGCAGTGTTGGTAACTACCGAAAGAAAACACCTTTGATTAGCGAAACTTAACGCTTCGTGGAGCTACTTACATCAGTCGTTGTTTGGCTGCGCTGCAGCAACGGGTGCAAGATGAAGGGCACACCCTCGAGTTCGGTGTAGGTGCCCAAGGTGCCGTGGCCGTGCCCGTGGCCGTGCCCGTGGCCGCTAAAGCCAGTGCGACCCGTACTGACGGACGATGCGGGACGTGGCGGCGCTGGTCGCTGTGGCGAATTGACTTGGTAGTGTGCCTGTATCTCCTCGTAATCGTGATGCTCCGACGCCGTAGGCAGTTGCGGCAGCTGCAACATTAATTATTATATTATTCAGCTTTAAACATTATGCTGTGAAGCTAACCGGACCACGTCCTCCTCCAGCACGTCCGCCGCCATGCAAGTTCAGACGATTGAGCGCCTGCTCGACCTCACAGTTGGAGTTGGAGTTGGAGTTGGCATTGGGTATTGGCGGCGGCAATCGAAGGGCAATGGAGCCCGTCTTGTAACAGACAAGGACCCCATTGATATCGCCGGCTAGCTTGAAGCCATCGGGCGCTATCTTGAGCTTGGAGCACAGTATGACATCGGTGACCGCCTGGGTGACAGTTCCACGTTTGGACAACTTGTAGGCGATCTGACGCTTGCGCCACGCCTTCTGATCGCTGTCGGCGGTGCGCGAGAGTAGCGAGAACTCCTTCGGCGGCGGCACCTTCTCCGCAATGACTCTGCAAGGGTGAAGGAGGATTATGAGCAAGGATTACGCTTTACTCTCTCAGACTTACTTGAGTGTCTCGACAACATAGTCGGGCAGTCCCTCCGACTTGGAGAGGCACAGATAGCGTGTTGTCTGGCGTCCAAAGAGTAGATTATTTTCACGCCACAAATCCGCATCCGCATCCTGATCGTATGTCCGGTGAATGGCACTAAAGTTCTTCGGGCAACTGCAACAAAATTCAAAATTCAAAATTCAATTACCAACTCGATGCACTTCATCATTCTCCAACTTACCGCTCAAAGTCTTCGACTATGTGGAGTGAGGTTATTGGACGATTATCCGGCAGGAAGCTCATTATGGAATTGAACACATTCATGGGGCTGGTGGCGTTTCCAATTGTTGTTGGTAATCCTCCTCCTGATCCTGATCCTGCTACACCCCCTCCTCCGTGCATGGGCGAGTTGATTAGCGCAGTTCCTCCTCCTCCTCCTCCGCACTGGATGTGCTTCCCGGCCTTGTTCATGCTCAGCCAACAACTATAACTCCAACAACGACCAGGCAATTACCACCAGTCACTCTTATCGTATCTTCTGCTCTGATCCAAAGAAATAAACATCATAAAACATCAGTACATTACTTTTCACACATTACGAATACATTACTTCTATGTTTAGCGGGTGCAATCTCTGGATCTACCAAACCGATTCTCAAAATTCTTTCACCACGTTCTTTCTACGTGTCATAGACTATATATATGAACCCACATTTAACTTAGTTGAAATGGAAATAAGTTTAGAATTGCTTGTAATACTTTTTATACTCTGAACCCATTTCAAATGGATAGAAAGGGTATAATGGTTTTGTGCAAAAGTATGTAACAGGCAGAAGGAAGCATCTGCGACCCCATAAAGTATATATATTCTTGATCAGCATCAACAGCCGAGTCGATATTGTTTCGATAACTTTTCCCGTTTCCGATATACATATGTTATCGATAACAACAAAATCTTGAATATGGAAAATTATATATATTCTTGATCAGCATCAACAGCCGAGTCGATATCGTTTCGATAACTTTTCCCGTTTCCGATATACACATGTTATCGATAACAACAAAATCTATAATATTGTAAATTATATATATTCTTGATCAGCATCAACAGCCGAGTCGATATCGTTTCGATAACTTTTCCCGTTTCCGATATACACATGTTATCGATAACAACAAAATCTATAATATTGTATATTATATATATTCTTG
Organism: Scaptomyza reducta; assembly: GCA_035044485.1. Taxonomy (NCBI): domain Eukaryota; kingdom Metazoa; phylum Arthropoda; class Insecta; order Diptera; family Drosophilidae; genus Scaptomyza; species Scaptomyza reducta. The sequence continues at coordinate 49,888 of JAWNNV010000367.1, forward strand.
ATTAGCATCAACAGCCGAGTCGATATCGTTTCGATAACTTTTCCCGTTTCCGATATACACATGTTATCGATAACAACAAAATCTATAATATTGTATATTATATATATTCTTGATCAGCATCAACAGCCGAGTCGATATTGTTTCGATAACTTTTCCCGTTTCCGATATACATATGTTATCGATAACAACAAAATCTTGAATATGGAAAATGATATATATTCTTGATCAGCATCAACAGCCGAGTCGATATCGTTTCGATAACTTTTCCCGTTTCCGATATACATATGTTATCGATAACAACAAAATCTTGAATTCAGAAATCTTTATGATGCAGTTTGAAAGATTAGCCTAAATAATGACAATCTGTGTCAATTTTATTGAAATCGGTTGAGAAACACCGGAGATATGGAGCATTGAAGTTAAGTCAAGTATGCACTATACTCACACACACAAGCAGTGACTGTATGCGTAAAGTATAGGGTTCCGGGTATAGTCTAGTCGGGATTTCTCGACTAGAGTCTTCTTACTTGTGGTTGCTTTTATTACTCATACGTACGTTTGGCCAGCGACCGATATTCAATGACATTTTGAATTTATTGAACAGCAGCTAAAAATATTTGTTTGGGCATTTCCAAGCTGTGATTCACATTTCATATTTTTGTCGGAACGAACAAGTGCTGCGCACTCTGTTGATTCTCTTTTAAGTTTCCCCTAATAAATATGTATGTATGTATATATGTTTATTTTGTTTACGTTCGAGTTTCTCTTTTGCACACCCACCAACACACACACACACACACACAGACGCAACTGTGGCTATTGATCAGCAGCAGAATAAAAGTAAACAAAAAATTTACCGTTTTTCAGCACACGCCATTGTACTACATATACACTTATACACTTTGTCTTATACACTTTGTGTTATACTCTTTGTGTTATACTCGTTGCTCTTATACACTTTGCCATATACTACCTAATCTCCTTTCTTATTGACCTTAGCTTCCTCAAGAGCCAACCGAAACTGCTTTTAATCAGCAACAAAGAACAGGTCTTGAAGTACAGTACAGTGAACGCTCGCTTATGCAATCCAAAAATTATTCTTACGAAAAGAATTAGGCAAGTAATGAACTGATAACGTCTCCCAATTGGAATCCAATTAGATAAACAGGTTAATTATGTTTATTTAGCAATTTATGACTTCACGTTTTTATCTATGTAAATGATATCGAGTTAATAACCCGATGCTAGGCACTCACCGACACCTAAACACTCTACACTTTTGTTACAAACTTGCCGATAAACGGTAAACGGTAAAACAAAGAGAGTCTTATCTAAAGCTTTGGTTATTTTTAAGGTTTCCCTTCCCAAAAACACAAAACAGTGACTAATAGGGTCAATAACATCACTGAACATCAAATCACGAGATTAGTTTTTGCGTACGTGCTTCTTCATAAGAAACAGTTAATGATGGTGAGTAAAAATGTAACTGTTTATTGTATATGTGTTGTGAGGGCAAAACTTTTTGGGAAGAAACTTTTATTGCAGTGTATCATAAAGCATCGTTTTGCTGATAAGAATCGTGAGGTTGAGGTGTTAATCACACACATCCGATAGATAATGCAAGACAAAAAGAGACAAGACACACACATACATACGAAATCTGTCTAGCATAGAGCAAGGCTTCGAGATTTTGAGTCAGCGAAGAAGAAAAAAAAAGCAACAAAAAGCACTTGAAGCTGGCCGCTCAAACTCATATAAGAGTTTCGGCAAATAACTGATGTGAGAGTGGGACAGTGGATGGGGGAGTGAGGGAGAGCAAATGGTATTGGCAAGTGCATCACAAAGAACAGTAAGCTGCAGTTCGTGACAGCGAGAGAGAGCGAGAGCGAGAGCAGCAACAGTAGCCGTTTCTAACAAACTCTTGCTCGCACATCCCGTTCACCCGCACACACACACACACACACACACACACAATATATAATATATACATATTTCGAGTTTTGAGTGGAAATAAGAATTTTTGGGCGCATTTCGCAATTGATGGCACACAAAAATAGAAATATGTATGTTACGTATGTATATATGTGTGTGGCAAATCAAATTATGTGCGTAAATTGAAAATTAAATGCAGCTTCGCAGTTGGCGTCGGCAGCGGCAGCGGCAGCGGCAGCAGCAGCATAAGAATGCCGCTACCAACAACAAGCAAAGAGATCAGCTTATACGAAAACACACACACACATACATATGTATACATAATTAGCATTTACTGCTGATGCTGTTCATTCTTTCAGAAGAGTTTTGAGTAATGAATGCAGCAAAAACTATGCGAAAAACAACAACAACCACACCAGCAAATTAATATTCATTTGTATTACACTTTTTCTTCTTTTTTTTTGTACGTACCTTCGTTAGCACCGTTTGCGTCCAGCATAAATATTTGCATTTATTAGCACACTTATTGTATATATAGTCTAGTTGCTAGCTTTAATACACAACAACTTCACTTTTTGGTTGGAAGACACATACAAAAAAATATAAATTTAATTGTTACACCGAAAATCTGTAGCGGTCGCCGCCCGCACACTCCGTCAGCTGTGGATAGGCAAAATCAACTAAACGACAGTGTGACAGCATTCGACTCGTTAAGTAGTTCCGACACGAACAGAGCTACAGCGCAACAAAAAGGTGGCTGATATGCGCATAGTCTGCTAATGTTTGAATGCATAAATGTACTTTACTGCGCAACAAAAAGCTTGCTGATATTCGCATAGTCTGGCAATGTTGTTCAAGATTTTAACATAATAATACATAAAAATCATGTAATTATTTAACATTTAATAATGAAATATTTAATAATAAATAACGAAATAATTGCTGCATCGTGGCAACGCTAGTTCCATGCGTCAAGTAGTTCGGACAAGAACCGAACTACTGCTCAACAAAAAGCTGGCTGATATGCGTATAGTTATAGTTTTAATGCATAAATGCACTAGATTTTAACACAATAATACATAAAAATCATGTAATTATTTAACATTTAATAATGAAATATTTAATAATAAATAATGAAATAATTGCTGCATCGTAGCAAAGCTAGTTCCATGCGTCAAGTAGTTCGGACAAGAACCGAACTACTGCGCAACAAAAAGCTGGCTGCTATTCGTATAGTTATAGTTTAATGCATAAATGCACAAGATTTGAACACAATAATACATACAAATTATGTAATGATTTAACATTTAATAATGTAATATTTAATAATAAATAATGAAATAATTGCTGCATCGTGGCAACACTAGTTCCATGCGTCAAGTAGTTCCGACGCGAATTGAACTACTGCAACGCAGTCTGGTATACTTTGACCAGTGTTGCACAATGCATAAGTTAAATTTGAATTTAGCGGTTTTTGTTTATTTGCAATGCGTGACATATTTAAATTGTTTTTTGCGTGTTGAAACAAAAAAAAAAAACATACAATTACATATTTAGACTATAGTATAACAATAATGGGCACTTTTGGTTTTTGTTTGTTTGCTTGTGTGTTGCTTTGTTGTTGCGTTGTTCGGGACTAAGCATCGAGATTGTCAAGGACATTGTCGATAAGGGCGACAACCTTTTGGCGAAAGCGTCGATTCTGCTTGCCGCTCATCTCCTTCAGATACGGATGCAAGCTGATTAGAAACGAATAGTCTGCGTCCAGTGACGTTGGCTGCGCGGTCAGCGTCAACGCTGGCGTCGCTGCCGCGGCTGGTGCAAGTGTGGCTGCCGCGTGTGGTGCAGGTGTGGCAACAGCGGGTGGCAGCGGCGGCGACAACATGTTGTTGTAGTGGTTGTGATTGTTGTTGTGATTGTTGTGGTTGTTGTTGTTGTTGTTGTGGTGGTGCTGGTGGGTGAATTGCAACTGGTTGTTGTTGTTGTTGTTGCTTTTAAGCCATTCGGCAACAGTCCAATCCATATTGTTGCGCAACGTCAACTGTTGCTGCTGCTGCTGCTGCTGCTGCTGTGCCCCAAACATTTTCTCCGGCTCCACTTTGATGGCCTGCAAACGCATTGGTGGCGTCTCCACCCCCCGATCCTGCAGTCGCTCCTGCTGCTCCCGCTCCCGCTCCCTTTCAAGCGCGGAGAGATGCACATCCGTGGGACTGGTAACGCTGTCTTTGGTGTCCTCATCACTGGGATGTGGTTGGGGATGGGGTTGGGGATGGGGTTGGGTATGGGGGTGGGGTTGGTGATGATGCTGCTCCAGGAGACGCATGTGTCCAATGCGCGTCATGGGCGCCGTGCTCAGAGCCAGAAATGTTGCTGCCGCAGCAGCTGCCACCGTTGTTGCCACCGTTGTTGTTGTTGTGCTCGGCTTGCGCAGCACCATGCCCAAGTTGGGATTGGGATTCGGATTCGGTTGGGGTTGACTTTGTGCTTCCTGTTGCGGCTGCGCATGCGCTGGGGCAGGCATCGGCTGCTTGTGGCAGCTACGCGACTTAGTATATGGTATCAGAAACTGTAGATACTTGGATAGATAATATTTGCGCTTGCCACGGCCCGTGTGTGTCCGCGCGAGCTTCAAGGAGCGCAGGAAGCTGCTCCGGATGGTGCGCCAACGTTCTCGGGAGTTGCGAACTGCAATTGAAAAGGTTCGTGGGTTCAATAAACCGGTACGAAAAGTTTCACAAATCGTTTATATAGCGCTTTTCAATAAGGTTGGGTAGATTTTGAATTGGAATAAAACAAGCTGTGTGTGAGGTATTAATAATATTATTTTTGTATTTGAAAGGCTCAGGTATGCCATTAAGTATGGCATCATGACATTATGCTAATGCCAACCTGGGCTGCTTAGGGTGGCACGAATCCGAGTGATCCTATTTTCAATGACTCTGCCACATAGATCGGGCTGTATTATCGTTTGACAAAAAAGATTTATTATTTAAACGTATTGCTCAATCTTGTAACTTGCCACAATGATTTAGCATAAGCAACTGCAACTGAAACAAATAATTTGACAGTTGTCAACAAAACAAAATGGCCGCCACATGCAGTTAAAGTCTACCCTTTATATCGTAGACCAAGTATGTATTAATGAACATTTATTTTGATAAAAAAGATTTATTATTTAAACGTATTGCTCAATCTTGTAACTTGCCATGATGATGTGGCATAGTTAACTGAATAATAAACAAATAATTTGACAGTTGTCACCTAAACAAAATGGCCGCCACGTGCAGCCAAAATCTACCCTTTATATCGTAGTCGAAGTTTGTTTTAACGAACATTTATTTTGATAAAAAAAAAGATTTATTTAAACGTATTGTACAATCTTGTAACTTGCCACGATGATTTGGCATAAGCAACTGTATAATAAACAAATAATTTGACAGTTGTAACCAAAACAAAATGGCCGCCACGTGCAGTTAAAATCTAACCGCGCCTATTGAAAAACCCTTTACAACGAGTTCTTTGGCTTGCGAAATTCAAATAAACTAGTGCAAGTATGAGCTTTTTTGGGGCAAGCTAAAGAATTTAGTGGCAGCAAGTTTTACACTTCAATTTGCATCAAATTTAATATTAATAGGCAAGTAAGGCTGAACCTAATTGAACAATGGGGCGGCCAAAGCTTAAATTAGCACAAAATATATGTGTTATACGTGTGTATATGTATATGTGTGTATGTGTGTGTGTGTGTGTGTGTATATGGGTCAGCTAGAGCAAAGCTTTAAAATATTTACGTATTAAGTGGCATGCAACTAGGACTTAAGGCAATAAATGTGCATGCGAAATGGCGAAAGCTCGCCATAATGCATGTTTAAACGTGTCCATGGCGTGAACAGTGCTGTAAAGTGTGAGCTGGATGTGTTTGTGAATGCTGCAACAAGTGTTGGTTAAGGCCGAACAAATGCTGCTCAACTGTTTCGTTTTACTCTCTACAGCAGCAAAAACAACAACAACAACAACCAAGACTAATTGCATGCAGTTATTGCTGTGACACAGTGACACACCTACACATAAACATACACATACACATGCACAAGCATATGCATACGCATGGCGTGTGTGTGTGTAAGTGCAAGCGAGTTGGCACGACTGCAAATTGCGATTGCATTGAAAAAATCAAACACACACACACACACACGCACTAGAAAAGCTTGCATCATAGGCGCGCGCGCCAGCACACACACACACACACACACACACACACTCACACGTACGAATGAGCACGCAATTGCAATTGCACAAAAATATTAATAATAAATAAAAACGAAATTTGTTAGGGAAATCTACAAGTGCGAACCGAAAAAATGGTTTTTGTTGTTGTTGTTTTTGGTGTGTGTGAATTTGAGCATATGTTATATACATAGATATGCACCTGTGTCCTTTATCTCATTGGCAACATGTTGCCAGGCCTTTTGCACCTCGTCCTTTTTGCTGTAGCCGGGATGCGTGTAGTTCCACAGGCAAGCCTGATTCTCGACAAGCTGCACGAATTTCACATTGAAAACGGGATCATCCTTGCGTGCCATGGCGCTTTACAACACTGCTGCTGCTGCAACCCGTTACAATTGGGCAGCGCATATATATATTTCTTTTTTCTTCTTTACTTATTATCTGCTTCTTTTGCTTATTATCAAAAAAAAATTTACGCGCGCGCGGTAAATCGTTCTGTCTCGCTCTAACTCGAACTCGAACTCGAACTCGCACACATGCACACGCACATTAGCTGGCAGAAAAATGCAACACAAACGCTGCTAGCATATGTCTATGTCTATGTGTGTGTGTGTGTGTGTGTGTGTATGTATATGCTAGGTGGCTGTTAGTTATTTGTTTTTGTGTCAAACAGCAACAACTTGTCGCAACGAAAGCACTGAGAAAACTGAAAACCGTAAACTGAGCGCAAAAAAATAAAATAGCGCTGACAAATAAAAAGCTGCAACGTAAACAATGCCAAAACGACTGCTGCCTAGAATCAACAACAAATGCAGCAAAACAGCAGCAGCAGCAGCAGCAGCTGCACCGTTAATGATTAAAATAAGCTTGTGTGATATCTGTGTGTGTGTGTGTGTGTGTTTGCACGAAAAAAAAGCTTTAGCTTTGAGCGATGACGTCGCTGGGCGGCATTTGTTGCATACAAAGTCAACACACACACACCCACACACACACACGCACACACATATACGTGCGAGCACATTTTCAAATGCATTGAGTAAGTGCAACTGACAAAATATTTCGCCAGGCTGTTCTTAACAACACTCAATTGAACCAGGGTGGCAACGCCCAAGTGGAACTGATTCCGTTTTCAGTTCACACAACACAACTGCATTGAGTAAGTTGAACTGACTAAGAGTGGCGCCGGCCGTTCTTAACTAACTTAACTTAACTGCACCAAGGTGGCAACGCCAACCAGTGGAACTGGTTCACACAACACAACTGCATTGAGCAAGTTGAACTGACTAAGAGTGGCGCCAATATTTCGCCAGGCTGTTCTTAACAACACTCAACAACACTGAACCAGGGTGGCAACGCCAACCAGTGGAACTGGTTCACACAGCACAACTGCATTGAGTAAGTTCAGCTGAGTGGCGCCAATATTTCGCCGGCCGTTCTTTACAGCACTCAATTGAACTGCAACTGATTCCGATTTCAGTTCACACAAGTGCAAGTGAGCAGAACCAGTGGAACTGGCTCACAGAACACAACTGCGTTGAGTAAGTTGAACTGACTAAGAATGGCGCCAATATTTCGCCGGCCGTTCTTTACTGATTCCGTTTTCAGTTCACACAAGTGCAAGTGAGCAGAACCAGTGGAACTGGCTCACAGAACACAGCGCATATGTAACACGATTTGGCTGTTGTGTGTTTTGCTTGTAAATAACTCACAAATTATAGCAATTTAATGGCAGGCAGCGCCAAACTAATGCTCAGACAGGTAAGTAAACACCAATAACTAACTACTACTACTAATACATGTGCAATTTTGCAGCTTGTGCGCACGCTGCACACACAGCCCGCCCGCCTGTCCAGCTTTCGCTCCTCGCAGCCAGTGCAGCCGCTGGAGCAGTATCCGGAAGTGCAGGTGCTGCACAAGCCAGCTGAATGGAAGTACGTGGAGCGGCTGCTGCCGCCGAGCACGGTGCCCGAGCCCATTGTTAAGCCGGCGTATCCATCCGGCTGGCAGCCGGCAAAGGAGGATGGCAACACGAACGGTTATTTTGTGGCACGCACCAAGAATCACATGCTGCCCGTCTATCTGCATAGGCGGTACCGCGGCGAGCGCCGGCTGACTGTGGTGCGACGCGTCCAGGGCGACATCTGGGCGCTGGAACGCGAGCTGCGCGCGGTCGTGGAGCGTGCACGCTGTGGCAAGCTATGTGCCACACGCATCAACGAGCTCAGCGGCCAGATACACATCCATGGCGACTACGTGGATCTGCTGCGTGAGCATCTCAAATCGCAGGGCTTTTAGATGCTGTAAAGATCGGTTTTCAATAAAAATACAAAACTCTTGAATGCAATCCACACGCATATACATGTACATACATACGTTTATATATACATACATCTATATATACATCTATATAGATTTATTTAGACAAATATAGTTGGTTTCGAGTTATTTAACATGTTCATGTTCGCATATATGCAGTTAAATCCTGTACATATATACTAACAGAAGCGTTATATAGACACTTATATTCAGATTCACACAAAAAAACAGTTTCCAGTTCATATATATAGTATGATATATATGTAGGGTATGGTTTTGGCTTATCAACATTAATTTCAGACAGATAATACTACTCCAAAAATTACAAGAATCCTCTGTTAAGGGCAGAGCAAGTATTATCAAGATCCTTTTAGTCCTTCCTTCCCTTATCCTTACGAATCTAAGCGATTATAATATTGTCGAGCAAAAGCATTTTCGCAATTGGAATCATTTTTGTGACAATCGAATCGAAAAATTCTCAACGAAATGTTTATCATCACAAAAAGGAGTGTAATATCCCGTTGCAGAAATGCTCAAGATCAACTGTTATACACATATATATATATAGTATTGAGGTTGATCGTTCAATCTCTCGATTTTGAGTTCTTAATTTAGTTTACTTTTAGACATTAATATTGATAAACATTTAACAGAAAGTTTGTGTCGTATCTTATATCGTATATCGTATATATATATATATAGCATTGAGGTTGATCGTTCAAACTCTCGATTTTGAGTTCTTAATTTAGTTTACTTTTAGACATTAATATTGATAAACATTTAACAGAAAGTTTATGTCGTATCTTATATCGTATATCGTATATATATATATATAGCATTGAGGTTGATCGTTCAATCTCTCAATTTACTTTTAGACATTTAAATTCGATAAACATTTAACAGAAAGTTTATGTCGTATCGTATATCGTATATCGTATATCGTAAATATATATATATATATCATAGAGGTTGATCGTTCAATCTCTCAATTTACTTTTAGACATTTAAAATCGATAAACATTTAACAGAAAGTTTATATCGTATCTTATATCGTATATCGTATATATATATATATATATATATATATAGCATTGAGGTTGATCGTTCAAACTCTCGATTTTGAGTTCTTAATTTAGTTTACTTTTAGACATTAATATCGATAAACTTTTAACAGAAAGTTTATATCGTATCGTATATATATATATATATAGCATTGAGGTTGATCGTTCAATCTCTCAATTTACTTTTAGACATTTAAATTCGATAAACTTTTAACAGAAAGTTTATGTCGTATCTTATATCGTATATATATATATATAGCTGTGACTTGCGATCTTGAGTTCCGATCGCAAATTATGTTTGAATCTTAAGTTCTAAAGTTTTTGACTAAACATATATATATATATGGTAGTAACTTTATATTTTTCATCATTTATACACTGAGAATTTTTTGAAAACTTTGAACAGAAAGTTTATCGCGTATCTTATATCGTATATCGCATATATATATATATAGCTGTGACTTGCAATCTTGAGTTCGTTCGCAAATTATGTTTGAATCTTAAGTTCTAAAGTTTTTGGACTAAACATATATATATTGGTAGAAACTTCGCATTTTTCAAAACTTATACACTGAGAATTTTTTTGAAAAGTTTTCTAAGTATACATCGAGAACAACACACATATATATATATAAATATTTGAACACGAAACAATTGAAAAAAAAATATATATATATATTATTAAAATTTAATGAAAAAAAAAGTGTAAAAAAAATTAAAAATGCAATAAAAAAATTGTTGTATTTATTTATGTGTAGAGATTTGTGTGTGTGTGTGTGTGCTTTTGTATGTGTGTGCATGTATAATTACTGTAAAAGTATAATATAGGCATCCAAATGTATTCTAAGGACGAACAAACATTTGCTTGTTGCTTTTGTTACACATAGAATTATATGGTTCTATGTTAAGTTTAGTAAAAGGTGTATATATATATATATAAATACGTATGTACAATTTGTAAGTTGGTTCGACTATAACGCAATGTCTAGTGTGTGTGTGTGTGTGTGTGTGAGAGAGTGTGTGTTGTGTGTGTGTGTGTGTATGTATGTGTGTATGTGTGGGTGTGTATATATATATAGTATAGTTTATATATATATATATGTGTCTTGTGTGTGTGTGTGTGTGTGTGTGTCTTGTGTGTGTCTCTTGTGTGTGTGTCTTGTGTGTGTGTGTATGTATGTGTGTGTCTTGTGTGTGTGTGTATGTATGTGTGTGTCTTGTGTGTGTGTGTATGTATGTGTGTGTCTTGTGTGTGAGAGTGTGTGTGTGTATGTATATGTATGTGTGTGTGTCTTGTGTATGTGTGTGTGTGTGTATGTGTATGTGTGTGTGTGTATGTATATGTGTGTGTCTGTGTATATATATATATTACAAGATTCCTCTGTGTGTGTGTGTGTGTGTATGTATGTATATGTTTATGTATATATGTGTGTGTGTATGTATGTATGCGTGTGTGTCTATATGTGTCTGTGTGTGTTTGTGTGTGTGTCTATATGTGTCTGTGTGTGTGTGGTGTAACGAAATCATATTGGGTACGGCGTGGTGGGTAGCGACAAACAGGAACAATGTGCTCCAAGGGGCGGTGGTGGTGCATTGGCTACCTTACGCTGCCATCAGGCGAGCTCCTTGTGCCGAGCATGATATGCAGCAGCCGCCGAACGCCACCGTTATCCGTTGGCACCGGCCATTGCCGTCGTTGTCAGTGGCACGCCCATCATGCCACCGCCGCCCAGTTGCATGGCCGTGCCCGTGCCCGTGCCGGCTGCACCTGCTCCAGCTGAGCCGTTGCCACGTTTGAGTGCCTTGCGTATGATCGTCCAATCCTCCATGATGTCCTCTTCGCGCAGCATATATACAACATAGGGTCCCGTTACGGTGACCGCCTTCTTGCGTCCGGGACCGCGCACCTTGCTCTGTCGCTTGTCATTGCCCCAATCGTCCCAGGAGATGTCCACATTGTGGCGATCCTCCTCGAGGCGACGTATGCGCTCCATTAGTTCCTCGCGCAAGTTATCCACAGCCATTTGTTTCTCGCTCTGCCCAAAGGTAAACGTTAGCCGTGGTGAACTCTGGCTTGTGGTGGAAAGAAACTCACCTCAAAGTGCTGGGATGCCGCCTGCTCCTCGGACAAGTATTTGTGCTCAATGTTTTGTAGGCGAAATTTGCGCAGCACATCGGCGACTTCGATGCGCGTCCTGTACACCTTGTCCAGCTCCTTTTGCGGATGCACAAACTCTTCGGAACGGCCGGAGCGTACATCGGATAGCTGGCGCTCGATTAAGCTGATGCGTTCGAAGTAATATTGTTCGCGCAGTTCGCTAAACTGGCGTTCCAAGCTCGCTGCAGTAGTGTATAACAGTTAAGTGGTGAATTTGAGGTGAGTTTGGTTTTTGTTTTTGTTTTTGTTTTTGTTTTTGTGCATACCCAAATCTTCAATGTGTTCGGCGCGTCGCATTTCGATCTCGCTGGCATCCATTTCGGAGGAATCTTCCGAATCGCATTCGTTGGCCTCCTCCTCCTCCTCTTCGTCGGAGGTGTCGTGTGCCTGGCTCGAATTCGAGCGCTCCGACTCGGCCCCAGAGACGTCGCCTTCCGCATCGGATTCGCCATTTTTGACTGGCATTTGTTCGTGCGTTTTGTTGTTGTTGTTGTTGTGTGTTGTGTTTCGTCCGTCCGTCCCCGCACGCACTTAACGTAGTTAACCAAACACTTCACTCACACGCACACGCACACTGCACGCTCTTTACCCTCGAATTAGAATTGTTTTTTTTACACAGTGTAAAATTTTAGTGAGAAAGAAAATTTGTGGAGCTGCGAATGTTGTTTTGTGTAGGCAGCTCGAAAAAAGTGTTGGTTGACGTCGCAGAGCGCGCGAGTATTGCACAATGCGGCATTATCGATTTTACAATCGGTATTTTAATGCTAAAAATGCACAAATGTTCTGCAGAGCTACAGCATATATTAATTTTATTTAATAAAACTGTTTATTATTATTATTTTTTATTTTTAGGAAGCATTAACACTGCGCTGCTGAGTTTTAACAATTCCAATTGCGTGGCATAAATACCAAATACCAACAAATCCAGCATTTAACTCTGATATGGTCACACTGGCATGCCAGCGCCAAGTAAACAGCTGACGTATGAGTGTAAGAAAAAAATAGCACAGAAACAGAAGCAGAGAAAAACAAATATACTGTGCCTAAAATACGTGTTATACTGTACAGCAACAATATGGAAACGCCAACCGCTGATGACTTGCTGCAGTTTCGCGACTATAGCGCAACTAACAGCGGCACACCAGCACAAATCAACGTTAACTCGCCAACTCATGCACTTTCGGGCGGAATGGGTGGTGGTGGTGGAGGGGGAGGAGCAGGAGGAGGTGGTTTTAATGGACAGCGTCAACGTGGTGATCCGCTGTCCGATCTTATCTACGATATGAGTAACTCGGCTCAAACAATGGTTGGCGACGGCAGCGCTGCCAACGCACAGGGTGCCTCAGGTGATCAAGGAGCTGGCGGCGGTGCGCGTCTCTCATTTCTGACCCTTGAATACTATCAGCAGTTCTTTAATGTGGACACCTATATCGTGCTGGAGCGCATTGCCAACTCGATGATACCGAAACGTGCGGCCGCCAACTATTTGCGCATGAACATTGGCGAGAATCCCGACTTATATGGACCCTTTTGGATAACCATAACGCTGGTATACCAACACCAACACCAACAACAACAACTATATATGTATGAGTATGTTTCTATTCTTTGTGTTTCATTTTTAGATATTTTCGATAGCGATAAGCGGCAATATTGCCAGCTATTTGCAGCTGGCAAACGATAGCTATCATTGGCATTATAATTTCCATTTGGTGTCCTATGCAGCCACCTGCATATTCCTCTATGCCAACATATTGCCGGCCGTACTCTGGGCCTTGTTCAAATATAGCCTTAAGCCCGTCGACGAGGCGGACGCCATCGAAACGGATAGCGTAAGTAACTTTTTGCGTGTTCCCCTTCCACTGTTTCATTCTAATGCGTGTGTGTGTATTGGTGTATTGCAGGCTACCTATACACCAACGTTGCTGTCGCTGATGTGCATCTATGGGTACAGTCTGGCCATTTACATACCAGTCTCTATACTTTGGGTCATCAATGTGAGTAAAAGTTCACCCCCCCCCCCCCCCCCACCTTAACTGTATACTGATGCCATTGTTCTCTTGCAGATCTCGTTGCTACAGTGGCTGCTGGTTATAACGGCCGCCATGCTATCGGGCACAGTGCTGATTGCCATACTAACGCCAGCGCTGCGCAACTCACAGTATTCGCTATTCCTAATCATTGGTATACTCGGTGCTCATATTGTGCTCGCTGCCGGCTTTCTGCTCTACTTCTTTCACAGTCCGCCCGAAGCGTCGCAAGCTGTATTACCGAAGCTAGCCATCCAGCCGGTCGTTGGTGATCTGCCGCCTGCCAATCAAACAACTTAAGCGAGAGAGCGAGTGCGAGAGAGGCAGAAACGTTCCATTCCATTGGAGATAACAGTTACATGCAAACATGTTTCGTTTTTGTTTGTGTCTGTTGTAGATTTTGGTTCCATATGTATGTGTATATTTTGCTTCAACAGAAAAGCTGCGCTAATAATTTGTAATAAATTCTGAATAGTCTCTAGCTTATTTGAAAAAAGAGTTTCGCTTTTGTATTGAATCAATTGTTGCGAATTTTCCTTTTTTTTTGTGAGAGCTTAAGTTTAACTTATAATAAAAAATAATAATTATAACAAAATCCATTGCATATTCTATTTAATGAAATGAATTTTCGCCTTAAAGCTAGCAAAATTCATCGCAGTTTGTTGGCCATTGTTGTTGTTGTTTTGAGCATCACTAATTTCGTAATGGGTGCACGTGCACACACACACACACACACACACACACGCTAACACATTTACATACACAAAGAGAGAAAGTGAATTTTGTATGTAGCATCCCCTGAGCAGGGTTGCTGGAGGGGGGGTGAAGTTTGTGATTGAGGTTGGGAAATGTTGTTGCTGCTGCTGGTGCCAACGCATTTTAGCTTTGCGAACGCACGCACACAAAGGTGAGGGTGAGTGTGAGAGAGAGGGATGGTGGATGGTGTGGGAGTTGATTGTGTTTTTTTCTCGAATCGTCGGCATTTCACATTTCACGTTCCACGTTACCAATTCCCATTTGCAGTGGCTGTGCTGCTGTTGTTGTTGTTGTTGAAATGTGCTTTGGTGAATTTCGTTCGCATGGTTTACTTATTCCAGCAATGTGCAAATTATTTGCTTGGCAGGCTACACTCAAGCAAAACAGGGTGTTTCGTGTTTAACGCAAACTTAATGCAAAACGATGGGCAATATTTTTTTTTTGCTTGGTTGCCGAATTACGCAGATTATAAAAGGAAATCTTATTTATTTTATTTGTGTTCATCTGTTTCAAGTAGAGACACCCTGTATGGCATGAATACACTAACCAAATATATATGTGCTTGTGTATTTATCTTATTTGTGCTCATCTGTTTCAAGTAAAGACACCCTGTATGGCATGAATACACTAACCACATATATATGTGCTTGTGTGTGTGTGTGTGTGTCGAAGAGAATTTCTCAATTTCGAATGCAAATATTTTGAGCATGCAAAACGCATTGTTAGATTTGTCGTTTGTTATATTTCGCTTCATTCTTCTGTTTGTCACTTTCTCTAGTTTCTTATTTACCGTTGTGCACAGCTTCAGAGCGAGCGACAGCTTCAACGTTTCTCTCTGTCTCTCTTGTGCTCTTATAAAGTGGTTGGGTGAGAGAGAGATGCAAATTCATGCATGAAAGTGCTGCTGACTTTCTATGGTATGGAAATGGCCACGGGGCGTATGCATGTCAATTCATGTCAGAAACAGAAACACGCAAAGATACAACAACAACAACAACGACGGGAAGGGTAAACTTAGTTTGAATAACAAAATGAAAACTGAATTTGAAATTTTTCATAAATATTCAAGAAACACAATAAACGCGAAATATTGAAAACACAAAAAAAAGCTGTTTAAGTTTTTTGTTTTTCGTTTTTCGACGACAACCCTAAGTAGGCGTGTTGGGCACTCTGTTTGAGAACTAAAATTCGGTTTTCGAATATCGTAGCAGGCTTCGGGGGCCGCAGCCCCCAGCTAGGAATTGGAAAAATAATATTATTTCAGTTTGCTTCCGGAGCTCGTCTGGAAAGAGCAAAAAATAAAAATTTTTATTTTTCGGCTCAAAATTCGAAATGTGAAAAAAAAATTTGTGTGCTTTTTTTTTCGGCTTTTCAAAAAATGTGAAAAATATTTTTTTTGTCAAATTTTTTTTTGTGTGTTTTTCAATTTTTTTTTTTTGTTTTCTCGTTTGTGTAAACAATAGAAATATTTTTCTTTTTGGTGTTTTTTTTTTTTTCAATTCGCAAAATCGTGTTTAAGTCTATTAACTTTTTGCGCTGCAATCGAAACCAACTTTTATTCTCTGGATTGAAACAACAAAATACAAAAAAAAAAAAACATTACAATTTCAATACGTCAACCAAGAACAAGTGAGTACATAAGTTACACAAACTGTTGAACCTAAGAACCCTCGAAACCCTCGATATAGATGGATATGGATATACACTTATATATATTTTACACTTGGCTGGATCATACCATAAACCCAATTGGTAACGCTGGGTCTTTCAACCGCGCACTATATCATCTCACTCGCTCTTTCACTCTCTTTAGCATACTGCTGACGGTACCGCGCCCTCCCAGCGGGTTGGGCGGCGAGGATAGCGTCGCGTTTCTCCTTTGCAATCCAAATTACTAGGCCTGGTTCCTATATACCATATGGAAACTTAACTGGAGCACAACATATTCAACATTTTGGTAATTTATCAACTCTAACACCAAATGGTAAGCTTTCAACTGTAGTATATAGTATATAGTATATATATATATAATATAATATATAGTGTATAGTGTACAGTATAGTGTATAGTATAGTGTATAGTATAGTATAGTGTATAGTATAGTATAGTATAGTATAGAGTAGAGTATAGAGTATAGTATAGTGTATAGTATAGTGTATAGTATAGTGTATAGTATAGAGTATAGTATAGAGTATAGTATAGTATATTATAGAGTATAGTATAGTATAGAGTATAGTATAGTATAGAGTATAGTATAGAGTATAGAGTATAGTATAGTATAGAGTATAGTATAGAGTATAGAGTATAGTATAGAGTATAGAGTATAGTATAGAGTATAGTATAGTTTATTATAGTATAGTTTATTATAGTATAGTGTAGTATAGGATAGTATAGTATGGTATAGGATAGTATAGTATAATATATTATAGATTATGGTATAGTATAGTATAGAGTATAGTATAGTGTATAGTATAGTTTATTATAGTATAGTGTAGTATAGGATAGTATAGTATAGTATAGTATAGTATAGTATAGTATAGTATAGTATAGTATAGTATAGTATAAAGATATAAAGTAATATTATAAAGTATAGTATAGTATACATTTTGGTACATTTTATCAACTCTAACACCAAATGGTAAGCTTTCATCTATGGTATATAGTATATATATATAGTATAATATATAGTGTATAGTATAGTGTATAGTATAGTGTATATTATAGTATAGAATATATAGTGTATAGTATAGAGTATAGTATAGTATAGAGTATAGTGTATAGTATAGAGTATAGTATAGTATATTATAGTATAGAGTATAGTATAGTATATTATAGTATAGAGTATAGTATAGTATAGAGTATAGTATAGTATAGAGTATAGTATAGTATAGAGTATAGTATAGTATATTATAGATTATGGTATAGTATAGTATAGAGTATAGTATAGTATATTATAGAGTATAGTATAGTATAGTATAGAGTATAGTATAGAGTATAGTATAGAGTATAGTATAGAGTATAGTATAGAGTATAGAGTATAGTATAGAGTATAGTATAGAGTATAGTATAGAGTATAGTATAGAGTATAGTATAGAGTATAGTATAGAGTATAGTATAGAGTATAGTATAGTATAGTATGGAGTATAATATAGTATAGTATACATATATATATAGTATATAGTATATAACGATCCTTTCTCTCTCTCTCTCTCTCTCTCGTGTAGCTTGACGGTACCACGCTCTTTGGGGCGCGCAGATTTGCGTCAGATTATATATATTATATATAGGTAAAAATGGATTTAACGAATATTTACACATGTTTAAAAGCGTAATACTACAATCGTTCGCATATTTAGTGAAAATCGTTACACACATTGTAAGTAAGTACATTTTATCGATAACGATAACGATAACGATAAGATATATATATATATTCCACCTCATGCAGACACAATGCATTTAACTAACATTTGTACGGTAATCTTTCCAAGAAGATATATGACCTTAATCTCTCTGCAACACCTTTCGACACAAGGTTCCGTCCCTAATTACGCGTTGCACAGTAAGTAAGTAGTGAGTAAGTGGTAAGTAATGTAGTAAGTAGTAAGTAAGTAGTAAGTGTAGTAAGGAAGTAAGTGAGTAGTGAGTATGTAGTAAGTAAGTAAGTAGTGAGTAAGTAGTGAGTAAATATGTAGTGAGTAAGTAAGTGATTAGTGAGTATGTAGTAAGTAAGTATGTAGTGAGTAAGTAGTGAGTAAGTATTAAGTAAGTAGTAAGTAGTAAGTAAATGTTTCATTATTATTCTAAGGGTAAAGTAAAAAAAAGTAAAGTAGTATATAAGTAAGTTAGTAGTAGGTAAGTAGATTAGAAGCAAGTAGATTAGAAGTAAGTAAGTAAATAGTAATAGTAATAGTAATGTAATGTAGTAAGTAAGTAATGTAATGTAGTAAGTAATGTAAGTAAGTAGTAAGTGAGTCAGTGAGTAAGGTAAGTAAATAAATAAATAAATAGTATAAATAGTAATATGTAAATAGTAAGTAAGTAAATAGTAAGTAAGTAATGTAGTAAGTAATGTAGTAAGTAATGTAGGAAGTAGTAAGTAAGTAATGTAAGTAATATTATTATTATTATTATTATTGTAAGGGTAAGGCGATTCAACATAAGTAGATTAGAAGTAAGTAAGTAAATAGTATGTAAGTAATGTAATGTAGTAAGTAATGTAGTGAGTGAGTAAGTAGTGACTAATTAAGTATGCCAGTAATCAAGTATGTAAGTAATTAAGTGATTGAATGAGTAAGGTCAGATAGTAAGTAAGCAAGAAAGTTAGTAAGTAGTGAGTAAATGGTAAGTAATGTAGTAAGTAAGTTAGTAATGTAGTAAGTAATGTAGTAAGGAAGTTAGTAATGTAGTAAGTAATGTAGTAAGTAATGTAGTACTAACACTACACTCTATTCAATTCAGATTCGATGCAACTTACATTTGGGGAAAGTCTAGTAACATAAGGAAAATCTCTTGATGCTCGTCGCTTCGAGTGGTAAGTATCGAAAGATAGATGTACTACTCCAAAAGCACTACTGACGAACCACTTCAACCCATTCTCATGCAGACGAATGAAACAATGAATAGAATAGAATACATATTCCAGGATCAGAAAACCACTCCATTAACTTATCACTAATCACTTATCTCTCTCGAACTCTGGACAATATGAATATATATCGGTTAGTGTTCATCGATATGTTGCCTATCGATAGTGTTTATTGTACTCTCTCTCTTTTCAGAGTGACGGTACCACGTTCTCGCCCCTTTGGAGGACGCGACGATTGCGTCACACACACATACACACACACAACCACACACACAGACACAAGCCTTACTTTGCAAGCCAATTAAAATATAAACAAAAAATTATCGCACGCCTTTATTCACTAAGAAGCTCTAGAGTCCGGTGAGTTATCGTTTATCGAATATCGTATATCGAATATCATCCCTGCTCCCCCCCACTGATGGTTTTTGCTTGCAGTTTGAACGGGACCGCGACCTTCCACCCCTCCGTCCAGTCCCACTGGAACCTCGCGCAGATTGCGTTCAAACGGATCTACGTCCATTACACAACACTACACGACATGACAATCTCCGCAAAATGTTTAATAAATCGATTCATCGAAATTTCGTATTACTGTTATATTTTATTATGAGAGTTTAGCTCGAATATATTGCCCGATATATATTGATTCATTATACATATATATATATACAAGATTATTCAGTTATGTACAAACATACATATATTATTCAGTTATGTACATACATATACAAGATTATTCAATTATGTAAATATATATATGCAAGATTATTCAGTTATGTACAAGTATATCCAAGATTATTCAGTTATGCACATATATATACAAGATTATTCAGTTATGCACATATATATATATATATATATATTTAAGATTATTCAGTTATGCACATATATATACAAGATTATTCAGTTATGCACATATATATACAAGATTGTTCAGTTATGTAAATATATATGCAAGATTATTCAGTTATGTACATATACATACAAGATTATTCAGTTATGTACATATATATATACAAGATTATTCAGTTATGTACATACATACATAGATTATTCAGTTATGTACATATATATACCAGATTATTCAGTTATGTACATATATATACAAGATTATTCAGTTATGTACATATATATATATATATATACAAGATTATTGAGTTATGTACATATATATATACAAGATTATTCAGTTATGTACATATATATATATATAAGATTATTCAGTTATGTACATATATATATATGTAAGATTATTCAGTTATGTACATATATATATGCAAGATTATTCAGTTATGTAAATATATATGCAAGATTATTCAGTTATGTACATATATATATATATATATATATATTTAAGATTATTCAGTTATGCACATATATATACAAGTTTATTCAGTTATGCACATATATATATCTATATAAGATTATTCAGTTATGTACATATTTGCATCCAAGCGTTTGATGAAACCAAATAGTGAATAGAGGGAGGTGGAGAGTGTTACCAGAAGGGGAAAACACTCTAAACACTCACACATACACACACACGGTGTGTGAGAGAGAGAGAAAGGGAGAGGGAGAGGGAGAGAGAGAGTGCAGTACTCGGAAACGGAAGTCACTCGACGGGGCTGATTATACCCTGAACCCATTTCAAAGGGGTAAAAAGGGTATAATGGTTGTGTGCTCAAGTATGTAACAGGCAGAAGGAAGCAACTCCCACCCCATAAGGTATATATATTCTTGATCAGCCGAGTCGATATAGCCGATCTCAGAGACTATAAAAGCTAGAGACTCCAGATTTGGTACATAAGCTCGCCTAATCCCTAGGCAGTACAAGTTTGTTTTAAATTTTCGATAACTCTTTCCGTTTCCGATCTACACATGTAATCGATAACAACAAAATCTGGAATTTTGAAAACTTTTTGATGCAGTTTGAAAGATTAGACTAAATATTGACAATCTGTGAAAATTTGATTGAAATCGGTTGAGAAACACTGGAGATATGGAGTATTGAAGTTAGGAAAGTATGTACTAAAGAGGTGCAAGTATATACTATTTATATATGCTTGATCAGCATGTCCGATATATTATATACACAATGCAATAAGCATATAGTATACATAGTGTGTTCTCATCATCGATAACGCTTAACGCTCTCGATATACACATGTTATCGATAACAATTAAGGATACGACAGTTACGAAAAGGTTGTCAGTATATTGATTGAAGATATCATCGATTGAAATGATAGTTAGGTCATTGTACTATATATACTATATATACTTTATATACTATATATACTCGTTAAATCGGTTGGATGTTAAAGTCTTGTGCTTAGGGTATCTGCTAGTCGTTCTTACTTCGATTTTTGTGTGTTTCCCTTTGAAAATTAGCTGATGTGCAGCGACATGTGAGACATTTCGTTCAGTACCCCCCCCCCCCCCCCCCCCCTTCCCCAACCCCCATCCACCAAACCAAAGGGTTTGTTGTTGTTGGCACACACTTGACAGCAATTAGTAGTCCGTGTGTGTGCGTGTGCATGTGTTTGTGTGTGTGTGTTTCCCTCGTTAAAATGGCACTTCAGTCAGGTTGTTTCCCGCATCAGATTACTTGCAACCTGCTTGGGGCAGGGTTAGCGATAAGGCTGCATAAGCTGCATTCGACCTGTTGCAGAATTAAGTTGAGAAATATGCTCACAAGCGCGTAACACGATTAGCTTTTATATAACGTATATAGTATTTGGTATAAGCAATGGCTTACTGCTATGAAAACGTTATACATGCATACTTTTAGGCATGCGTTTCATATTTACCATGTACTGCTTGCTGCTATGTAAACGATATTGCATGCGTTTGCTCTTTTGGCCGCGCTTGAAGCTTTTGTACATCCATCATAATTGGATTGGGTTTCGTATTAAGCGTGCGATTATAATGCAGCAGCTAATTGGATTCGACGATGTTCAGTTTAATGCTTGAGTTGATGCTTTAACTGCTGATTTGTTATCAGATTGATATATAAAAAAAAGCATACTTTTAAGCACTCAGCAATACGT
>JAWNNV010000368.1:0-126633 GCA_035044485.1 Scaptomyza reducta
GTTTTTGTCATTTCTTGTTCTGAGCAGTACTTATTTTTGTATTTGAAGCGTATATGGGAATTTGAAAACTTTAAATGCACCCGTTGCGCCTGTAAATGGCAACTGAGCAATAAATATGTGCAATAAAAAAAATTATAAATTATTTATAATTCTCACAAGTATTGCACAATGTGATAACAAGTTCCTACTTTGATACAAAATGCTCTCGTAAGTGAATGCCTCTTGATTAGTTTTTATTAAGTTTGAAGTGTGCGTCGTTTTGAACTATCTTTTATTTATGGAATAAATAATTGAATTGCTTCAAGTGCACATTTTTTTTACGCAGCAACCTTTTTTTTTTCCCCCCTCAGCCGATAATGCATTTTCGATACTTAGAAGAGAGAATGCAAATGCAATAGGAATCAAATAGTAAACCCTCTCTCTCGATACTTAGAAGAGTGAATGTAAATGCATTAGACATCAAACAGAAAGCCCTCTCTCGATACTTAGAAGAGCGTATGCAATAGAAATCAAACAGAATCGATACTTAGAAGAGTAAATGCATATGCAATAGGAATCAAACAGCAAGCCCTCTCTCAGTATGCAGAAAACTGTATATTGCAAAGGGCATAATAGCGAAAGAGAGAAAGGGAGAGAGATTGTGTGGGAGAGCGTGTGATCATTGCTGCTCTGCTCCTGCATTTGCTGTTGCTGCTGCTGCTGATTCTGTCTCTCTCAGTTGGCGAGTGCTGTTTGGAAGGGGTTAGAAATCGTTGCGTTTCACTGTTGGAGCTCATTCGCTTGTGAGCAGCCGTCAGTGTCGCGTGTGCCCAAATAAGCGTTCGTGTGCAATAAATACATAAATTGAGGCAAGCGCAAAAACTATAACAGCATATTTGCATGCGAGTGTGTGTGTAGTTTTTTGTAATTGTGTTAGTGTGTATGTGTAATGTATGAAGAAATGGTGAAAAAGTGAAAAACGTATAAAATTGTTAATTAAAATATTTTCTTTTTACAGCAAATACAATTGTGGTTTCTGTGCTAATTAAACTGTTAAATTAATTAAGCAGAAAGCAGTTCAAGTGAAAAATAAACAAACAAACAAAAAATAAAAACAATTAATTAACAAAAAGCAACGCAAAGCGAAAAGTATTTAAGCAAGTGCAACGGTAACAACGTATAATGGCACCAATAACCACTGACAATTGCGAATTTGAATGTGCAACAAGTGTTGATAGCAGCATCAATAACAATACTAACTTTGAAAACGCTATCGATAACGGTAACGATAGTGCGAACGCGTCGCTTAATAACGAACAGTCGAATGAGTTGGATTTAAATCAAGTGCAAGCGGAAGATCATGTCAAGCCGGAGTCGGTGCAGCAGCCGGAGTCGGAGCAGCAGCAGATGCCTTGGGAGGCACCTGGCAAACAGGGACTCTATGATCCGCAGAACGAGCATGAGGCATGCGGCGTTGGCTTCATTGTGGCCATCGATGGCAAACGGTCTCACAAAGTAAGCATCTAATCGCATTCAAGCTTATATACACGTAACAAACACTTTCGTTCCGTGCAGATTCTACGTGATGCCCAGACCCTCTCAGAACGGATGAATCATCGCGGCGCCTGCGCCTGCGACAATGACACCGGCGATGGCGCTGGTGTATTGGCTTCCATTCCGCACGGACTCTATGCCAAGGCTCTGTAAGTATGCGATTCGGGGGTTCATTTGCTTTTTGGCAGCGTTCCAACCTTTGCAGCCGGCTGCCATTGATGAATGTCTCGTCTGTGCTGTGCGATCTCGTGCGCGAACTGCAAATGATTGTTCAGAGCTTTCGTATATAGTATATAGTATGGGCTCCCATTTGCTCAACGTCTAGACACCTCGTCTGTACAAAGTTCGTTTGATCCATTTATCTTATCTTTGCCACAGAGAATTTCATTTCAATAAAACTGTGAATAAGATTAAAGTAAACTTCTTGTACGACAGGATATTAAAATAATATCTTACTCAATAAAAACGTAAAATGTAAGCGCAAAGAGTATTCAAATGATACTCTCGATACTCTCGTCATTCGAGGCACGTTTGCTTTTCATGTTATTTTGTTATTTACATTTGTATACTAGGTGCATGTGTTTGTGTACTCTGTGTGCTTGCTACATTGGCGCGGCAGCGACACAAAAATAATAAAACAGCTGCACATCAGGCGACGAGCGCACATCAAAAATAGTTTGAGCCACATCCACAATCCATTGAACAGCTATATAACTATGTGCTAGCCAATTTCACTCTCTAGAAGCTTTTCCAATATGTGATTCATTAGCATTTGACACGATATCGTTTGAGCTTTCGTCATGCTTCAACCAAATAATAGCAATTTGCACATAATTACTTTTTCACAAATTGTTATTTAAGACTGCAATAACACAAACAACTCATTAACAAGGTTTGACAAATTTGAAAAAAAGGGGTAATAAGCAAGTTCTTATGTACATTCATATATTTGTTGCTCCCGTTTTATATCGTTAATATATACATGCACTTGTGTACTTTCAGTTTATGAACTTTGGAAGTGAGTTTTATAAGCTGACTCCAAAGATAAGATATAAACAGTTTAAATTGCACAATAAATGAAAGTGATTTTTATTGCTCTAATTAAGCTAGATTGTAAAGTAGCTTAGTTAGGTGTACAGTTATGTAGGAAATTCTCCATTCAGGCTCTAGTCAAGAAAACCTTACTAGAAGATACCCTGAACCCTATACTTATCCTTGGAGCCTCGTACCCATTGTTACAAAACCATTAAACCCTTTTTACCCATATTCAATGGGTTAACTTAGTGTTCAGTTATGTAGGAAATTCTCCATTCGGAGCTCTAGTCGAGAAGATATCCCAAACCCTATACTTAGCCTTGGAGCCTCGTACCCATTGTTACAAAACCATTAAACCCTTTTTACCCATATTCAATGGGTTCAGTCTATAAAAAAACAAGTAAGAAGGCTCTAGTCGAGAAATCCCGACTAGACGATACCCTGAACCCTATACTTAACGCTTGAGTAAACTTCAATGTTCCATATCTTCTGTGTTTCTCAATCGATTTCAATAAAATTTTCACAGATTGTCAATATTTAGTCTAATCTTACAAACTGCATCAAAAAGTTTTCCAAATTCAAGATTTTGTTGTTATCGATCACATGTGTATATCGGAAACGGGAAGAGTTATCGAAAATTTGACGCAAACTTGTACTGCCTAGGGATTAGGCGAGCTTATGTACCAAATCTGGAGTCTCTAGCTTTTATAGTCTCTGAGATCGACGCATTCATACATACGGACGGACGGACGGACAGACGGACATGGCTATATCGACTCGGCTGTTGATGCTGATCAAGAATATATATACTTTATGGGTTCTGAGATGCTTCCTTCTCCCTGTTACATACTTTTGCACAAAACCATTATACCCTTTTTACCCATTTTCAATGGGTTCAGGGTATAAACATTCCGGAACGTAGAACGAACAAAATAGAAGTAGAAAAATATGTTTTCGTCTCGTGAAATAGTTACAAAGACAAACTGAAATGCATACTAGTCACGCACGTGTTGCGTGATTGTGATTGGAACTGTGACTGTTACTAGGACTGTGACTGGGATTGAGACTGAGATGGGGAGCTGTCATCCAGCTGTTGTGTTGTGAATGTAGAGCAACAGGTTTAGCTTACAAATGGCAAGTTCAAGGGAATTGCAACCATAAGCACATGTACTATAGCGCTAAGTCAGCACACCGCCTCCCAATCTCAATGGGGGGGCCGGGTTTAAAGCGCGACGTAATAGGAAAACAACTAATCGACCGACATATACTAACTATTTTATAGTATAACTCATAGCTTGTATGAAATGCGCGTTTGAATGACAAACGGACCACGAACAGCCCATGCTGATAAGATGTTTCGTCACTTTTGACGCCATAGACGAATGGATGAATGGCGATAAATGAATGGCAACTGACCAGGCGACAAGGCGAACCGTTTCATTAAATTGTCAACTGAAAGCCCGCGCATTCTTAATAGCCTCGTGGTGATTGTAATGCAAGGTATACGCTATGCAAAATCTGTTTATGTATACTTTACTACACGAACAACAAATGAATGAGAACTTATGTAGAAACTTTCCACTATCGAAACTAACATAACAAATATTTTATCATAATTTGACCTTCATAATAATACTTAACTTCAAATTGCAGAGGGTTCTACGTGATTGTAGGTCAAAGCTTTTTCAAACTGATTTCTTCACTTAACGAAAGTAAACCTAATTTAAAGCAACTTGTACCCATTGAATTCAATTAGATTTCATAGCATACTAAACTTGATGTTAATAAAGACTGCTGATTGATTCTACGAAAACAAAATAAAAGTAAATGGAACGAGTTTTGGATTCTGTGCAATGAACATAAAGGGTGTTTCTTTTAGAGGTATAGAACTGAAATGGAAATGTCAACCTGATGAAGGCCAGAGAGGGTGTTATGCAGTCCGAGCTCTTTGGGGATCAGCTCAAATATCCTTCATTAAATCAATTGTGGCACGAGTTGTGTGACATGTTGCGCCGTCTTGTTGAAACCACAACTCCTGCACATCATGGTTGTTCAATTGATGAACGAAAAAGTCAGTAATCATCACCATTGACTGTAACGTTCTGGCCAGCATCGTTTTTAAGGAAGTACGGACCAATTATTCCACCAGCCCATAAAGCACACCACACAGTCAGTTTTTTCTGGATGTGTCTCAACATACACTTGAGGTGTATCATCACTCCAAATACGGCAGTTTTGTTTATTGACATATCCATTCAACCAAAAGTGAGCTTCATCGCTAAACAAAATACGCTTATGAAAATGCGCGAACAGAACCATGATTTTCAAAATAAATTTGCACAATTTGGAAGCGTTGTTCAGGCATCAGTCTTTTCATGAATTGAAATGCCAAACCAAACTAAACATAAATCACTTAACAGCTGAAAAAATGGCCGCCAGTTAAAAAAGTGTTGCCAACTTCAAGTGCTATACCTCTAAAAAAAACACCCTTTAAAAGATATAATATGTTATGCGGATACCTCAGACTCTTTATAGTTGTATTTCCCTCTTCTATTTGTAGCGCTGCAGAGGGCGTAAACTTGCCGGAGCTGGGCCACTATGCCACGGGCATATTCTATTTGGATGAGGCACAGCATGCTGCCGCCGAGGCGGAGTTCGATGAGCTGGCCAAGAGTCTGGGTCTGTCGGTGCTTGGCTGGCGCACAGTGCCGGCCAATCAGCAGGCTATCGGTATCGTGGCACGTAAATCGGAGCCATTGTCACGTCAGGTGTTCGTTGCCCGTCCGGATGGCACCGATGAGAAGAGCTTTGAGCGTCAGGTGTTTGTGCTGCGCAAGCGTGCCAGTCATGAGCTGGCCAAGCCGGGTAGACGTTTCTACATTTGTTCGCTGTCGGATCGCACTGTGGTGTACAAGGGTTTGTTTACGTCGGACCAACTGTGGGACTACTATACGGATCTGAGGAATCCGGAGTTCGAGACGTATATGGCGCTGGTGCACACGCGCTTCTCCACCAACACCTTTCCCAGCTGGGAGCGTGCTCATCCGCTGCGTGTCCTTGCCCACAATGGCGAGATCAATACGCTGCGTGGCAATGTCAACCTGATGAAGGCCAGAGAGGGTGTTATGCAGTCCGAGCTCTTTGGGGATCAGCTCAAGAAACTGTATCCCGTCGTTGAGCCCAATCTGTCGGATTCCGGCTCCTTTGATTGTGTGCTGGAGTTCATCACCATGGCCAGCGATCGTTCGCTGCCTGAATCCGTAATGACCATGGTGCCAGAGGCGTGGCAGAATGATCGCACCATGCCGCAGGAGAAGCGTGACTTCTATCAGTGGGCGGCATGTGTGATGGAACCCTGGGATGGTCCCGCCCTGATTAGTTTCACCGATGGCCGCTATATTGGCGCTGTGCTGGATAGAAATGGATTGCGTCCATCGCGTTTCTATGTGACCAAGGAGAACGTACTGGTCATGGCCTCTGAGGTGGGCGTCTACGATGTGGATCCCGCCCAAGTGATGCTCAAGAGTCGCTTGAAGCCCGGCCGTATGTTGCTGGTGGACACCAAGGAGCAGAAGCTCATCCAGGACATTGAGCTAAAGGCGCGCATTGCCAAATCTCGACCCCATTCGGACTGGTTGCAGCAGAAGGTGAGTCCGGCTTTAACTGGGTTCATTTCGGTACACACGAAACACTTTTGAGCACAACAACAACAACAACTCCACACGGTTTAATTGTTAAATGGTTTTCGCATCTCTCTGTAAATTTTTATTGCTCTCAATTTATAAATTTGTCTCTACCATGCTCACAATGTGATAATCTCCCGCACCCGGACTAATCCAGATGGTGAGTGTTACGGGTCGCTCCTTCTCTCCCTCGCTCTCTCGTATCTGCGCCGAGTCTTGATTTAGTTTTTTGTGTTGCAACGCATGTTCTTGAACCACAAATACCCTATAAAACAGTTGCTTTAATCCTTCCCTTTCAACAGATCACGCTGGATGAGATTCGAAATGCCAATGTGCTCAACACGCCCATCGAGGAGCCACCCAAGGCGCCAGCCAACCAGCGTGGCATCTTTGATCCACGCCTCTCGCTCTTTGGCTACACCACGGAGACGGTCAATATGCTGCTGATTCCCATGTTCAAGAACAAGTAAGTCAAATTTGGATTTAAGTCAGGAACAAACTGCTATAACAAACGCATCTTGGGTTGCATTATAGAAAAGAGGCACTTGGTTCCATGGGCAATGATGCGCCGTTGGCTTGTCTGTCCGGCTTTCAGCCCATTCCGTATGAGTACTTCAAGCAGCTGTTTGCACAGGTGACCAATCCACCGATCGATCCATTCCGTGAGAAGGTCGTCATGTCGATGCAGTGTCCCATTGGGCCGGAGGCGAATCTGTTGCAGCCATCGGCACAGCAGGTGCATCGCATTTGGCTGCCCAATCCTATACTGAGCATTCCAGATACCCAGCTGCTCAAGCGCAACACGCATCGCGGCTGGCAGACCAAGGTCCTGGACATTACATTCCCCTACTGCGATGGCTATCAGGGTTATCTTGATTGCATTGATCGCATTTGTCGCGAGGGCGCCAATGCCGCCCAGGCAGGCTATCAGCTGCTTGTGCTCTCCGATCGTGAGGCCGGAGTGAATGAGCATGTTGCAGTTTCCGCTCTACTCGCGCTGGGTGCATTGCATCATCATCTGATCGAGACGCTGCAACGCATGAAGGTCGGCATTATTGTCGAGACGGCCGAGGCACGTGAAGTTCATCATGTCTGTGTCCTGCTTGGCTATGGCGCCGACGCCATCTGCCCCTATTTGGCCTTCGAGCTGGCACAGGCGCTCCGGGATGATGGTGTCATTGCTCCCGAGACCACGGACAAGCAGATCTATGCGGCCTACGCTCAGGCCATCGATACGGGCATTGCCAAGGTTATGGCCAAGATGGGCATTAGCACACTGCAATCCTACAAGAGTGCCCAAATCTTTGAGGCAGTGGGCTTGGGCAGCGAGCTGGTCGATAAGTGCTTCCGTGGCACACAGAGTCGCATTGGTGGCGTTACCCTGGAGATACTGGCCAAGGAGGGGCTGGAACGCTTCCAGCTCACCTATGGCAAGGTCTCGCCAGACACGCGCATCCTGCGCAATCCCGGACAGTACCACTGGCGTCACGGTGGCGAGGCGCACATCAATGAGCCCAGCTCCATTGGCAGTCTCCAGGAGGCCGCGGTCAACAAGAACCAGAGCGCCTTCGAGGCCTTCAAGAAGACCACTCTGGAGAGTGTGAAGCAATGTGCGCTCCGTGGTCAACTAGAATTCGTGGATGATCGCCAAAAGATTAGTATTGATGAGGTGGAGCCCGCCAGCGAGATTGTTAAGCGGTAAGTAGGAATATATTTGTATGCAAGGAAATCTCTTATTGATTCACGTGTATCCTGCACAGCTTTGCTACGGGCGCCATGAGCTTTGGCAGCATCTCGTTGGAAGCGCATCAGACGCTCTCCATTACCATGAATCGCATTGGCGGCAAGAGCAACACCGGCGAGGGTGGCGAGGACTCCGATCGCTATCTGAGTAAGTTCAGGAGCTGGAAGTTGTATGCCTGAAATTTTAATTAATCTTTCCCTTGTCCCTTGCAGATCAAGATCCGGAACACAGTCGCCGATCGGCCATCAAGCAGGTGGCTTCAGGTCGCTTTGGTGTGACTGCATCGTATCTGGCCAATGCCGATGATCTGCAGATCAAAATGGCACAGGGTGCCAAGCCTGGTGAGGGTGGCGAGCTGCCCGGCTACAAGGTGACAAAGGACATTGCCAAGACACGGAAATCGGTGCCGGGCGTGGGCTTAATATCGCCACCACCACATCACGATATCTATTCCATTGAGGATCTGGCCGAGTTGATCTATGATCTCAAGTGCTCCAATCCCAACGCCCGCATCAGTGTCAAGCTGGTCTCCGAGGTGGGAGTGGGTGTCGTTGCCTCTGGAGTGGCCAAGGTGGGTTCCATAACTAAATACTATATTCAGGGTATCAACTAACTGAAATACTCTTACCTATTGTTGCAGGGCAAGGCCGAGCATATTGTCATCTCTGGACATGATGGCGGTACTGGCGCCAGTTCCTGGACAGGCATTAAGAATGCTGGTCTGCCCTGGGAGCTGGGCGTTGCTGAAACGCATCAAGTACTTGTTTTGAATAATCTACGATCACGGTAAGTTTCCGACCAGCAGAGACCCCCTGCGCCCCATACACACCCCCCTTTCTTGTTACTAATCATGAAAGAAACATATTACTGAAGAGCGCCTGGTTATCCCAGATGACAGCGTTGGAAAACCTGTTGAGTTTAGCTCATTGATATTGAATTAAAGTGATCGTACTGCGGACAGATCCAACTGATCAGTATCTATATGGATAAAGGAAAGTGATCTTTATTCCTGCTGCTCCAAAATTCGATTGCTGAATTGGGATAAATATAGCCTGATTGCTTCCACAATTCATCCACAACACTTCACTCACATGATTACCAAACAAATTCGAAAAAAGATTCGAACCGAACCGAACCGAACCGAACCGATCAATGCCATCCACTCACTTGCTCGCTCGCTCGCACGATCGTCGCGCCGCGCTGTGCTCCATTCGTAATTCTTCTCATTACTTTGACTTGTATACTGAATCAATTGTTAATATTGCATTCCTTTTTATGTCATATCTTCCTCCTCAACCTTGGACCTCGGCACACAACAGGGTGGTCGTTCAGGCGGACGGACAACTTCGCACTGGCTTCGATGTCGTTGTCGCTGCTCTGCTTGGCGCTGATGAGTTTGGTTTCAGCACGGCTCCTTTGATTGTCATGGGTAAGTAAGAATGCAACGAGACTAGAAGCTAACGATATAACCAACTACCTGCTTCAACAGGTTGCACCATGATGCGCAAGTGTCATTTGAATACCTGTCCCGTGGGCATTGCCACACAGGATCCGGTGTTGCGCAAGAAGTTTACAGGCAAGCCGGAGCATGTCATTAACTTCTTCTTCATGCTGGCTGAGGATGTAAGTTATCTGTTTGCAGACCAACTAAGTGCCAACTAATGTCCTTCCTTTATCTGACCTTACAGATTCGTAAAATAATGGCCAATTTGGGTATACGCAAGTTCCAGGATCTAATTGGACGCACCGATCTATTGCGTCTGGCCAGCCAGCGCGACACTAAGGCTAGCAATCTAGATCTTTCGTTGCTGTTGAAGCCAGCACTGGAACTGCGTCCAGGCACCAACATTGTGGGTGGTTCGGTCAAGCAAGATTTCCAGTTGGAGAAGCGCTCCGATAACCAATTGATTGCCCGTGCCCAACAAATCTTTAACGGCGCCGAGGATAATATCACCGTTAATATGGCCATACATAATGAAGAGCGAGCATTTGGCTCAACCTTAAGCTATCATATTGCCTGCAAATATGGCGAGGCTGGTCTGCCCACTGGCAAGAGCATTGACATCTTCCTAGAGGGATCGGCCGGACAAAGTTTCTGCGCTTTCTTGGCGCGTGGCGTCAACGCCACCCTCAAGGGCGATGCCAACGATTATGTGGGCAAGGGCTTGTGTGGTGGCAACATCGTCATCAGTCCACCAGACACCGCACAATTCGAGTCGCATCTCAATGTGATTGTGGGCAATGTTTGTCTCTATGGCGCCACCGAAGGCACCGCTTATTTCCGTGGCATTGCAGCTGAACGTTTCTGTGTGCGCAATTCGGGTGTGACAGCCGTTGTCGAGGGTGTGGGTGATCATGGCTGCGAGTATATGACAGGAGGTCTGGTTGTGATCCTTGGATTGACTGGACGCAACTTTGCAGCTGGCATGTCTGGTGGCATTGCCTATGTCTATGACATTGATGGCTCCTTCAAGCCGAAGGTTAATCCGGAGTCCGTGGAGCTGTTGCCGCTGCAGCTAGCCGAGGATGTGGCTGTTGTGAAGCAACTACTGGCTGACTTCATAGCCAAAACCAACTCGAAGGTGGCCCAAGAGCTGCTGGACAACTGGGCTCACGAGCAGACCAGATTTGTCAAAGTCTTCCCGTACGAGTATCAGAAGGCCCTCAAGGATATGGCCGAGCTGGAGGCGGTTGAGCAGCCTGTCAAGGTCGCAGCTGTTGAGAATGGCAATGGCAAGCATGAGCCGCACATCAAGGATATCGAGGAGGCCATTCAGGATGTGGTCCTGGAGCAAAAGCGCGCCGATCGTGTCCTGGACAAGACACGCGGCTTTGTCAAGTACAAACGGGAGGCAGCACCATATCGCGATGCCGCTGAACGCCAGCAGGACTGGAAAGAAGTCTATAACTTTCCACATGTGCGCAAGAACCTCAAGATGCAGGCAGCCCGCTGCATGGAATGCGGTGTACCCTTCTGTCAATCCAATTCGACGGGCTGTCCTCTGGGCAACATCATACCCAAGTGGAATGATCTCGTTTTTCATGGCGAGTGGCAGGAGGCACTGCGTCAGCTGCTGCAGACCAACAATTTCCCGGAGTTCACGGGTCGCGTCTGTCCGGCTCCGTGCGAGGGCTCCTGTGTCCTGGGCATCTCGGAACCGGCGGTCACCATCAAGAATATCGAGTGTGCCATCATTGATCATGCCTTCGAACAGGGCTGGATTAAACCAGAAATCCCCGAGACACGCACCGGCAAGCGGGTGGCAATCGTTGGTTCCGGACCCTCTGGCTTGGCCGCCGCCCAACAACTGAACCGTGCTGGACACTTTGTGACGGTCTATGAGCGCAATGATCGCGTTGGAGGACTGCTGCAGTATGGCATTCCAACCATGAAGCTATCCAAGGAAGTGGTCAAGCGTCGTGTCGATCTCATGGCCGATGAGGGCATCGAATTCCGCACTAATGTTCACATTGGCAAGGACACCAGCGCCCACACGTTGGTCCAAGGGTAAGTCGAAGAGGAACTAGTATAAAAGATCTATCCAAATCTCACTTTTATTATCCACACAGCTATGATGCCGTGCTGCTAACAACTGGAGCCACATGGCCCAGGGATTTGCCGCTGGATAACCGCGATCTGAAGGGTATTCACTTTGCCATGGAGTTCCTCGAGGCGCAGCAAAAGAAACAGCTGGGCGGCAAGAAGGAGATCATTTCTGCGGAAGGCAAGGATGTGATCATCATTGGCGGCGGCGATACTGGATGCGATTGCATCGCAACGTCGTTGCGTCAGGGTGCCAAGAGCATAACCTCCTTTGAGATATTGCCAGAGCCGCCACTAAAGCGTGCCGAGGACAATCCATGGCCACAGTGGCCAAAGGTATTCCGTGTGGATTATGGCCACGAGGAGGTGCGTCTCAAGTGGGGCAAGGATCCGCGACAGTACTGCACCACAACCAAAAAGTTTGTGGGCGAGAATGGTCACATTAAGGGCGTCAACACCGTTGAGGTCCAATGGACAAAGTCCGAGACGGGCCAGTGGCGCATGCAGGAGATTGCCGGGTCGGAGAAGTACTTTGCTGCCGATCTGATCCTGCTGGCCATGGGCTTCCTCGGCCCGGAGAAGTCCGTCTCAAGTGAGCTGGGCCTAGAGCTGGATGCGCGTGGCAACATTAGAGCCAGCGTTGGACAGTATGGCACCTCCAACCCGAAGGTCTTTGCAGCGGGCGGTAAGTCCATTGGTTTGAGTAACTTAGAAAAAGTTTTTAACAAGTTCTTCATCTCTCTTTTGTAGATTGCCGGCGCGGTCAGTCCTTGGTGGTTTGGGCCATTACAGAGGGTCGTCAGGCGGCGCGTCAAGTGGATTCTTATCTCACAGGTTTTCCCAGCGGTTTGCCAGGACCTGGTGGCGTCATTGATCCCACAGGACCCAGGTCCTAAATTCCTGATCAACAAGATGTGGATGTGGATGTGGATGCGTGAAGTCTGTCTGTGTGCGTGCATCGTCTTAAGCGTAGAAAAATTCGCGGGCTTTCGCCTCGAAAACCGTTTTGCAATTTGTGATTTTTATTTTCGCGATTTTAGTTTAGTTTACACAAAAAAAGACTTGAGTTTTTTAAACACTATTAAATCCGTTTTCCTTTTTGGTTTTATTGATGATGTGACGCTGCCACGACCATAAGGAGATGCTGGCCAGTCTAGCTGTCGCGATGCCCTCCAAAAAAAGCAAATAGAAAGAGTCAATTAAGAGTGCAAATTGAGTGTTTGACAAAATTTAAAAAAAAAAAACCTGTGGGTTCTTAAAGAAATATCCAAATTCGAAGGACAATAACTAGAATTTAACCGTTTAACCGTTGCGTTACGTAAAGCTATAATATCACATAATCGAAATATGCATAATTCTGTTCAAATATTGATATTGTACTTATTTAAAAATTATGTTTCTAGAAATGTTTTTGCAAAAATTGGTATGCTGAATTCCAAAATAATATGATTATTAACGGCACTGAACGAATATTTAACCCAGCCTAAATCAAGTATATCGAATTGCATTTTTAGATGTTGTTTGTTTTTTGAGCTACAACTGATCGTTAATTGCAAAGTACCTACATACAATTTACAATATGTATTAAATGTATTAGTATTGGTATTTTTAAAGCCACATGTTACATAAATGTCCCTTTGGCGAGCTATCATTATATATATATATATATGTGTATGTTAAACAAGCTTAATATGAATTACAATATATACCTTCAATATAAAAAATTATATATGTGAAAAAAATGGTGAAGTATTAAATTATTAAAGTGTTGCAAGCAAAAATTCAAAATGTATTTCATTTCGCGCTAGTGTAGGCGGACAAAAAGTTCTCTGCTACATCACTTGTAGATTTGTCAATCGTATCGTTTGTTTAGTTGGCTATCGATTGTTTCAATCGATATGTGCCGCTGTCAGTGTGTACATACGAAAAACATAAAAAATAACATTTCTTTTCGCCATAGGGCAGCACTGTGCGTCTTTCGCACGCGTATTTTTGTGCAGATTTTGTGTAGAAATTCATAGTTATTTGTTGTAAAAAGAGTAAAATACAACTGCAATCATGGCGCAATTTGATCTAACACGCATCAATTGTCAATATTTGGACAGACATTTGACTTTTCCACTTCTGGAGTTTTTGTGCGGCAAGGAGGTTAGAAAAATTCTTCGCTTCGTGTCACCGTCATCATTAAAATCGGCCTTTGTTTTATGTTTTTATACACGCAGATCTACAATCAGCCGGAGCTGCTGGAGTACATTCTGGACACGGTGAATAAGACAAACATGATTGATTACACCATGGATACGCGCAAGCGTCTCAACCTTAGCCAGGATATGCCGGAGGAGTTGGTCCAGCGCAAATCTGATGTCCTGGCCACACTTAAGCAGCTCCAGAACGAGGTGGCGCCCATCATGAAGGCCACCGACATCCTAAAGAACGGCGAGAGCATGAAGGACTCAAAGACCTTCGTTAATGCCCTGCAAAAGGATTACAATTTCAAGGTGGAGCATCTGGAGAGCGCCTACAAGTTGGCAAAATATTTGTACGAGTGCGGCAACTACCAGGAGTCGACGTCATATTTGTATTTCTGCCTGATTGTCATGTCGCCCAACGATAAGGTGAGTGGCAATGAAAATATTAGTCAGGATTCGTGCTTCATCCACTTCTTTTGCAGAACTATCTGAACGTGTTGTGGGGCAAGCTGGCCGCTGAGATTCTGACGCTGAACTGGAACACCGCTTTGGAGGACTTGACGCGTCTGCGCGACTACATTGACAGCGCCAACTTTTCAACCATTCAGGCGCTTCAGCAGCGCACCTGGTTAATCCACTGGTCTGTGCTGGTCTTCTTCAACCATCCCAAGGGACGTGATCTCATAATTGAGATGTTCCTTTACAAGCCACTCTACCTGAACGCCATACAGACGATGTGTCCGCATATTATGCGTTATTTGGCCACCGCTGTTGTCATCAATCGCACACGCCGCAATGCCCTTAAGGATTTAATTAAGGTCATTCAGCAGGAGTCGTACACGTATCGTGATCCCATCACCGAGTTCCTCGAGTGCCTCTACGTCAACTTTGACTTTGAGGGCGCCCGATTGAAGTTGCACGAGTGCCAAACGGTTATTTTGAACGATTTCTTCATCGTCGCCTGCCTCAACGAGTTTGTGGAGGATGCACGTCTCATGATCTTCGAAACATTCTGTCGCATTCATCAGTGCATCACCATCAGCATGTTGGCCGACAAGCTGAACATGAAGCCCAACGAGGCCGAATGCTGGATCGTCAACCTAATCCGCAATGCACGTCTGAATGCCAAGATTGATTCGAAACTGGGACATGTGGTGATGGGCACACAGCCATTGAGTCCCTATCAGCAGCTGGTGGAGAAGATTGACTCGCTGTCGATGCGCTCAGAGCATTTGGCAGGTCTAATTGAGCGTAAGAGCAAACAAAAGAATCAAGAATCAGCCGACTCCTGGAAGTACTATTAAGCATTAGATAACACATTTTTTTTACTGTATTCAACCAGTAGGCAATGCCTGCGTGCATTATAATCGGGAACCAACGTCACAGGGCGCGAATAAAACGACATCTCTATTCGCAGCATAAATATTCTTTCGAATCAAATACCCTTCCATAGATAAGGATAACATCTTTCATGTTATGCTCAACATTTATATTTGATTTTATTTCCACACGGAATAATAAGTTACAAAACAATACGAAAGCGGATTCGGATTCGGTTTTGGACCGCACTTATTGCAAGAATTTAACATTTTTTCTAGCCTATACATGGAAAAATGTTCTAGTCTATGTCCTAGTTGTATTAGTTCTCTAGCTTGTACCAATGACTGTGCGCATAGCGCCGAACGCAGAAGATCATACTATTAATTGCTACCTTATTTTGTCCTTTGTCGCCGATGGCTTAACTACCATCCAGGCACGGGTGGGCAAATTCTGCAGATAAACTATCCACTTGCGGACGACCATCAGCCAAATGATGCCATACACAAAGCACACCAAAGCCTCCAAGTAGTAGCCATCAAAGGTTATTTCGCACTTGCCAGCAGCAGCTACACATTCCTAGAGGAAGAAAATCGATAGAAGGTTAAAACACTTCATGTTAGGTGCAAGCAAACATCACTTGCCTGTTGGGCTTCCTTGTCGGAGCACAGATTGTCGGCTTGTGTTGTGCATTGCTTCAGCGTCAGGACATCGACCAGCCAGAGCACCACAGTGTTGGGCCAGTTGCCACCAAGATTGCACAGCGTGTTAAGGAATGTCATATAGGTGCCGCCAACAGCTGGATCGGATATCTTAGCAAAGAATGCCATGGCGGCGACAAACATGGAGTAGAGGAATACTTGATAGCAGCCATAGCTGATAATGAGCATCACATAGTAGTAGACGGGCACCTCGCCGCCAGAGATCAAATAGGGCGTCGCATAGGCGATCGCTGTGCCCACCGAAGCCAGAATGATGCGAAAGGGTATCGCCTTCAAGTACACAATCAAGGGACGCGGTCCGTTGGTGTATTTGCCGACGAGAATGGGCAATATCAGTTGCAGTGGGATTATGGGAATGGCGAGCAGAGCCAGTTTCTCCTTTGGCACGCCGGCATCGATGAGCTTCAGCGAGGTAACCGCATCGGAGGCGGCAAATGTTACCTTTACTGTCAGTAGAATCCCGGCTAGAATCTGGACTGGACGCTTGCGCACTATGTCCCACAGCACCTGATAGCTCTCGCGTATGTTGAGCTCGTGCTCCTCCTTGTAGCGTGCCTCTGTGTGCGCATCCTCAATGTCATTCTCGCGCTTGAAGAGCGCCACCAGTGTGGTGGCCACTATGAAAACTATGCCCCAGAACCAGAGGAAACGTGGCAGTGTGATCATGCCCACATCTGCAGGTACAGTGCGCAAATACGTGTTGCAAAAATCCTTCGACTCGAGCGCAATGAACACCACGTAGCCCAAGAAGTATCCAGCCGTTTGGCCCACACTGTTGCAGGTGGAGGCATAGCCCACGTTGCAACGCTTCAGCATAGTCAACGCCCAGCCGTCAACGGCAATGTCCTGTGTGGCAGCCAGGAAGTTCAGCATGAAGAAGAGCAGCGTCAGCAGAGGCACATTCGGATCTAGTCCATCGCCGCCCAGCCAACGATCCACGTGTGCTGAGAGGAACAGCATGAAGCCACCCAGCAGATATTGCACGGGCACCAGCCACGATTTGCGTCGTCCAAAGCGTCGCACATACAACGAGTCGACAATGGGCGCCCAGAGCAGCTTAATGCTAAATGGCCAATAGGCAAATGAGAATTCCGCTTGCTGTTTGTAGCTGGCTCCTCGATTTTGCAGCAGCATGGGCACAGCTGCTATAAGGCCTATGGGTATGCCCTGGAGTATGTAGAGGAAGAGAAGTATGGCAATGTTACGTCTGTCGCCACGTATATCGGGCTTTTCCTCCTTGTCGCCCGCATCGGCTGTCGACTCGACGAGCGCCTGGCCATCTTTTGTTTGACCTCGACGGCGTGTGGACATGTTTGTTGCCTGACAAATAATATATTTTGTTAATTTAAACCTTTGATGGTATTTTTTTTACATACCTGCAGCTGTTCTAATCAGTATAATCAAATAATAGCAACAACACACAGCAGGTCCACGTCAGTTAAAAGGCAGCAAGGGTTTTTCAATACATACAAATTTTGTGTTAACTATATATAGAAGCGGCTACTGCGCCTATATAACTAAGCAATGATTAATAAATTAATATATGCGGTTTATTTTACAACGTGACGATGTGGCGACTGTTTGTTGACGTTTGCGTTCCGCTAAATGCAAGTACTTTTTGTATTTAGTGCGACGATTCTCTTTCCCTTCGTTGACGTATCGAAAGTTGGTGCTGGTATCGATATATCGATAATACTGCATGCAAAGCTCGCGTCGTAACGGTTGCTCAATTGAGAGCTGAAAATATTTATTTGTTATAATTGCAGTCAGCTCAATATAGATGATAATGTTATTGCCCGATAAATGAAACCATATTGTATTTCAAGCCTTCATTTATTTCATAATAAAGGGATTCAAACTTTTGCTTTGCTCAATTCATATTAGATATTTTTCAATTACAAACAAAATTTAAGCATTCATAAAGTGATACTGATACAGGCTCCAAAGCGAAATCACGGTGAACATTTTCCATTTCAATACAAGTTCATAATATCTTAAAACAGGTTACGATCTTCTTTTATACACAAAGTCGTAACACATTTGTGACTGAGTAACGTTTCGATTAGCTTAATTACTAAAGATTTTTTTTAATTGAAACTGGCTGGCTGTTTGTGTTTGTTTGTTTATGTGTGGCGCGGCACAATTGATAAAGACGTTTTTCTGTTTGCTGACTCATTTACTCTTATTGTTTTGCTTTGATCGTCTTGGTCGTTATCATCTTCTGCATCAAATATTCAATTTCTTCTTTTTTTAAAAAATTTTTTTTTTTGTTTATGTACTGTTTGCGTCGCATAGCGTGCTGCAGTTAATTAAGTTGTGGAAGGCCGCAGCAAATATTGGCTCCTATTTGGCGGGTGAGCCGCAGTAAACGGATTCCTCCCACTTGTGGTGCACTTCGGGCGTCAGATTGCTTATATGCACGTGAACAGCCTGATGTTTCTCGAATTTGGGCGGAATGGCGCACAGCCGATACTTGACCTCATCGCCCTCCATGGGCACATATTCGCCTTCGATGCTAAAATTGTTCGAAAGAAAAAAATAATAATGATTCAACACAAGAATTTCAAGGTGCTTACTCGGAAACGTGGCAGAAAACGTCCTCGCCGCCAGCGTTAGGCGTAATAAAGCCGTGTCCCTTGGTGCGGCTAAAGGATTTCACAACACCGCATACAACTGGATTTTCCATGGCGCGGGCCGAACTGTTCTTGTTGTTTTTGTGGTTGTTGTTGTTGTGCGCGCGCGCGTGTTTAGTGTTGGAAGCAAATGTGGAGCAAGGAGAAGGAGAAGCAGGCAATTAAATCAATGTCAGATGAGAAATAATGAGCGGTGGTAATGGTGGTAGGAGGGAGGATGG
This sequence comes from Scaptomyza reducta, assembly GCA_035044485.1. Classification (NCBI taxonomy): domain Eukaryota; kingdom Metazoa; phylum Arthropoda; class Insecta; order Diptera; family Drosophilidae; genus Scaptomyza; species Scaptomyza reducta. Next base: position 18,622 of record JAWNNV010000368.1, read on the forward strand.
ACTTACGTCGAGGCCGTGCGTGTTCGCCGCGTAATGATTGGGCTCGGCAGCTGAAGCGTAGCGTTTGGACTATGGCTATTTTGATGATACATTGGCATTGGCGGCTTGGTGGTCAGCATCTTTTCGGGTGTTTTTGAGTCGCTCATTGCAAGGCTCTTCCTGTTTTAGTAGTAAGCGGTATGTTGAGTGCGCATAGAATGATGTAAGTATTGAAGTATTCAAATTGTTAGCGCTTGACTGGGGCACGCGGCTTTCACTCAAATGGCCAGCAGCCAAGTCTGTCAATGGCGATGTTGAGTTCAAGGCCAGGGTGGTTAGTCAGCAAATTGCGCGTTGCAAAATGTACAAAGTTGAACGATGTCGCTTACCAAAATCGGCAGTGTGTGATTGACGAACTTTCACCTAAAACAAAAGGCTCTCGGGATTCTGTAATATATGTGTATCCAGTCCACTTATACTGATGCAATTTTTGGTCGGAATTTGCAATGAATTGTGCCGGCAAATGGCTAACACAGGATAGTGCGCGAGACTTTCACACACTGAGTAAAGCTTGAGGCTTGCAATAGCTACGCAACTCTTTGAGCGTTATTTTTTTTATTTTTATTTCGACGGTAATAAGCAAACAAAATCGTTTCTTTTCTTTCCAAACCCACAAATGAATGGCGTCGGCGGCGTCAAAATGGTTTTTGGTATATCGATGCTTTAGAACAATGTACTCGATTAATTTAAAACAGCGCTGCCAGACTGCCAGACTGCCAGTGTTGCCAGAGTTGACATTTTAAGTGTATACCTCCATCGCGCATTTAGAAATTTCATTGTCAGTTGTAAAAACAAAATAGTAAGGATGCTAAGCATTTAAGCATTACTATATTATTATTTTTTGAGTCAACAAACGTTGTCGAAGTATTCATGAACGAAAGCGAATCGGAAGGAAGTGATCAGGATAGCGAAAGTGAGGATTTTGAGCCTTTAATGCGACGTCGAGTTGTAGAAGTTAGACGCACTCGAGAAGCCGCGTTTCATGTGTTGGAACAACATCTCAGGCATATGCAAAATGAGCAGTTGGAGAATCATCCAGTGGATAGTTTATCCTCAGAGACCTCTAATTCCGATTCCGATGATGAGGTCGTCGAAATTCCCTTAGATTCCGAACCAACAGTGGACCGTGACGCGGTAGAAACGCAAGACCCACCAAACGCGCCAGTGCCGCAAGAGGCGCCACCTGTTGAGCCAGTGGTGGTACCTCCTGTCGATCCAGATCCTGACCGACCATCATCATCGAGTCGACAGGAGCAGCAGCTACCAAATGAATCTGTGCTAACACTTGATTCGCCATCGCAACCAAATAAACGCAAGCGTCTATGTAATGCCAGTGCAGGAACGGGAACGCCAGTGGCCAAAGCGAATGATGATGACGAAGATGATGGCATGACATGTCCCATCTGTCTGGAATCCTGGGAAATGAGCGGTGACCATCGTTTGGTCTCGTTGCGCTGCGGTCACTTATTTGGTGACAGATGCATTCGACGCTGGCTCGCAGAAAGCCTTCGCCAGTCAGCGGTCAAGGTGTGCCCTCAGTGCAAGACAAAGGCTACCAATCGTGACATCCGTTGCCTCTATGCGAAACGCTTAAGGGCCATCGATCGCTCCGAGGAGCATGAGTTGCGCCGCACTCTGGACACCGAGCGTTGCCACATTCAAAGCCTAAAGACAGAGCTGGCTACTGTCAAAATGGAGCAATCTGTGACCACCAGCAAGTGGAAGTCGCTACAACTCGAATATGATCGGATGCGTGCCATGGTGCTTGCCGGAGGCGGTCGAAATGTCTTTGGCGAGAATGGCCGCGTCGCGGACCTAAGCAAGTTGGCCAACCATCGCCTGTATATGGAGAAGAACTTTGAGATCTCGCGAGAACCTGGCTGCCGTGTGATGATCTACTCATCGATGCGCTCCATGCTGGCGGCTTCGCAGAAAAGTTCGCAACAGCTGTTCCCCGGGTACGGTTTGCGCTTCATCGATACGATCACCTTCAAGCCGAAGAACTTTATGCACACCTCGGCCCTGCTGATACGCGACATTGCGTTTAGCGATAGCCAGCATATGCTGTCGGTGGCCAGCCGGGAGACGCGCATTAAGACATTCGATTCTCGATTGCGCGTCTGCTGTGCCTCCGTGTCGGCTTTCGATAGACCGCTCTGGGCTTGCGCCGTGGATCGCGGCGCCCGTGAGCATTTCTTGTATGCCGGCGATTTGCGCGGCGCCGTCTACATATTTGATGTTCGCTTTCCGGACATAATGCTCAGCGAGTTTCAGTCCTATGGTAAGCGCAAAGTACTTTTGCAAATAACAATTTGTATAACGATTATTCTCTTTAATAGATAACTTCAGTCCGGTGATAAAGATTGCTGCCGTGCCGGCTGGCAATACTTTCCAAGGTGGTGGCTTTCTAGTCTGTCAGTTGACCGCATTAAAATTCTACGAGTATGTGCATGATACGGCCATTCCCACGCGTCTGAAACTGGACGGACCATTCCTTTCGATGCAGTATGACGAAGTGCAGGAAACCTTGCTCATCTCGTCACGCTCCAACGAACAGTATCCGCAGTCGCGTTTCATCCTAGCCAAACTGCTGAAACACGACGGTGTGCCAATTATCAATATAATAATCACAGTCCTCGGCTCACCGGCAACGCCATACATGACACGGCCCACACAGTTGGGCGTGCCGGACAACACACTTATCGTTGGCTATTTGCAGGACAGCAAGCAGCTGATGGTGTACGATGTGAAGCGCGAGGAACGCGTCCAAACGATGCCCGTCAACGAGGTGGTCTACGACATCTGTCCAGTGACCACGACTGCTGGCTCCTATCTGGCCGCCCTTAACGACAACAAGTGTCGAGTTTACAAAGTCAACAGCAGCAGTAGCAGCAGCAGCCAAAACTAAACCAAATGTATTCTGATTATTTTTCTGTGAGAAGGCCGTGGGCAACTTGACTGCTAAATTAGTTAATCATAAGTTTAGTTAATAGTTTAAACAACTGCATTATGTTTCTTTTGTGGCATTTTATTAAAACATTTTCATTCTGTTTGCTGCGCACACACACACAAAATTGAAATATATATGAGTTATGCTTGTTTATTTTATCACTTTAGACACAGATCTTGACCATTATATATTAATTAATATATGTCTAAAGAGCTTTTGATTCTAGTGTTTCAATGTATTTGATTTGATTTTTGTTTTTCATGTCTAAACATTTAGAATTCATTTTGAATTTGATTATACGATGACAAAAGTAAATGAATTACTATGATATATATATATATATCATGGATCGAAACGAGAATGCATTGTTTTAATTATTGTTGTGATTAATATACACATAAAGCTATATAAAAAAGGTATTATCTATAATATATGTGAACCAAATAAATATCAAATTTCAATGTCCATATTTTGTGTATTTGTTTTGTTTTTGTTGACAGTCTCAAATGTTGAACACACGTTTGTTAATAATTTCAATATATTTTTGATGCGTTCTGTACCTAAATCTAAGTGTTTGATTTATTTTCGTTATTAGTATTGTTGTAATATTGAGTCTTTTAGCTGAAGTACCCCAAGTTGCTATGTAAAGTTGTATCAAAAAAGATCGTTGGTCAAAGGTTTTGAACGCTCAGCTATATGGTATATATATAACTACATATTAATATAAATATGATGAATATGTTGAGTTATAGAATGCACTATATGGATTTGTGAGTGTTGGATAGTTGAAAAACGCCGAATTTTATAAATACTTTTCAAGTATATTTTGTTTTGTGTTTTATTTGTGTGTGTTTTGCAGTGTGTGTGTGTGTGTATTAAGATTAAAGAATACATTATCATAGATACATAAATGCATGTTTATGTTTATGTTTATGGTTTTAGTTGAGACATATGTACTTAGATGATTATATATGTATATGCTGCTGTGGTACTACATATATATATATGTATATGAGAACTTACGATTTAAATAATTGTCGCACTTACACTCAAAGAAGAACTAAATGTACAGTTACGTAAACACTATATATTCACTTAGGCTAAACTAAACTCATAATGAAAATTGTGGATTTCGTTTTTTTGGGATAGGGTTGAAAGTTCATAAAAGCTTAAAGGTGAAAGGAAACAGAATATCGCCGAACTTTGTCATAGATAGGGCATTTATGGAGGAGAAGAGAGCTTCGGTTCGGAGTGCTGTCGATCGAGCTTAATCGACGCGCGCATATCGCGGCACAATATCCTTGCTAATCCAGTAATTGCAGTGCTCCAGATCCTCCTGCGACTGCGCATCCTGACCCACAATGACGACACGGCGACGCGACTCAAAGGTCTGAACCGTTCCATGCGAAACATAATAGTAGAAGAGCTGCTGCATCGCCGAAACGAAACGTCGCTGCTCCACAGTATGCGGCTCATAGCGTCCCAGTATAGCCTCCACGTCGGCATCGACGGTCGCCAGCTGATCATCGCCCTCACCCTGGGTGACCACATAGAAGGGCACACTGGGCTGTAGGCGGGCATTTGTCAGCAGCGGGCAAACAGTGCGAATGTCCGTAATGATGGCCACAAGTGCCGCATAGTTGGTGGCATTGTAACGCTGTATGATCTCATCGGTAAGTCCGAGTGCGCCCAGTTGGGATGCCTGCAGATAGGAACGCACCTCCTCGGCGGTCCAGTTGGCATGCAGTTCGCGTAGCTTCGGCGTGTGTGCCTCGTGAGCGGTGGCGCCCATGACAAAGCGAGCCTGTTGAATTTGGTCTGCGGTGGTCACTTGTTTCCAGGACTCGGATGGATGCTGATAGAGTATGTCGCCGTCGAGCACCAGCCACTCGTGACGGTTGGCATTGGTCAGCTCTTGGGCCTGTGGCACGGTGGCGGGGAACTGGAACCAGGTGTCCGGTGTGGCAGCCCACAGTTTCTCGCTGGATGCCTCGCGCAGGCAGGCCGCATCCTGGCAATCGAGTGTGGACAAAAGCTGTTGATTCAAACGCTCCGATTCCTGCAGCGGTTTGCCCGGAAAGATGGCCGATCCGGAGGAAGCCCAAGCGCGTGTGAACAGACCCTCCAGCTTGGGAGAGCTGATCAGGGCCGAGACGAGCGTGGCGCCAGCACGATGACCCAATAGCGTAATCGACTTGGGATCACCGCCAAAGTGCTGAATGTTCAGCTGGATCCATTTGAGGGCAGCAACGATGTCCGTGAGCGCATAGTTGCCGGAGGTGCGCGGATGCGACTCCTTGGTGAGTGCATCGAGGGCAAGAAAACCAAAGACACCCAAACGGAAATTGGGACGCACAAAGATGACATCGTGGGAACGCGAATAACGTGCAGACGGACGTAGAATTCCGGGTGAGGGACCCGCCAAGGACTCAGCACCAATGAGCACGACGACAGGCAGCAGATTCGTATAGCGGACATGTGGTGTGACCACATCCAAGTACAAGCAATCCTCGTCGCCAACGGTGCTGCCGTTGCCCAATCTTTGGGTGCACATCTTGCTGCCATTGTGCGCCTGCAGCGTTCCATTCCAGCACTCATCGATCTTCTCGATCAGTTGGGCCGGACGCCAGCGCAGATCCTCGATCGGTGGCTGGGCAAACGGTATGCCGCGGAACGCAAAGGCACCATCCTCCTTGACGCCCTCGATCATGCCGCAGCTGGTCACTGCCGAGATGTAGCGACCCTCGCGCAACGGCGGCGATGTCAGCGTCTCGTGGGTGAGCACATAGCCGATCACGCAGAGCAGCAGCGTGAACAGGAGTATGCCAAACACGATGAGTGCATCGTCCACGCTGCACTTGTAGCCACGCAGGCGGCACCAGAGGGAGACGGGACGCTCCCGTTCCTCCTCCTCGGCGGCGAGTTTTTGTTCAGCTACGAGCTTGTCATCATTGAGATCATTCTTGAGCTCGTCGGCGCCATTGCTTTTGAGGGGAGCACGATCAACGGTATCCTGATCCTTCAGCGAGTCATCCAACGTTTCCATGGAGGCCAGCCCAGCCTTGCCCAGACCCAGTTCGACATCATCGCCCGCCTTCTTGCGCGGCATCATGTTCGCAATGGGCAGCTTGATGGCATTGAGTAAGCCACGCTTTGGCGGCGGATCGCCACCCTCCTCGGCGGCAGCAGCTTCAGCTGTGGCTTCTATGAAGAACTCAATGTTAGCGATTGCTTCACAGGAGGATCTCAACACTTACCCGACTTGGCATCAGCATCGCCATTGTTCAGCTGCTTCTTTTGCTGATCCTTGTCCTTGTCCTTGTCGGCCGTGGGTTTGCGCACAAAGAAGCTGCGCAGACGCTGGCCAAGACCTGCACGTGGTTTCTGCTCATCTTTGCCGGCTGTGGCTGTGGCCTCTCCATTCGCCTCCTTCTCCTCCTGCTCGTTGTCCTTTTCGAGCAGCTCGCCCTCGGCACCATCGCCCTCCGACTTTGGCTTGTTCTTCATGAAGAAACCGGGCAGCTTGAGGCCACCAATTGGTATCTTCTTGGGCTTGACCTCACGCTCCTCCTTGCTGATCTTCTTCTCGTCTGCGTCCGCGTTCGGTTTGTTGCCATTCTCCGTGGGTATATCGATAATCTCTTCGCCGCTGTTGGGCTTCTCTGCGGCAAGTTTGGGATCTGCTTGCGGCACTGGTGACGGCTTCTTGGCGGCGTTCGGTGTGCCTGGCTTGGATGTCTGTGGACTGGGAGTTTTCTCCTTCTTGGCATTCAGCATTTTGTCCGTCTCCTTGGGCTCGTCCAGGGACGACTCCTGTGCCGCCGTTGTCGTTTCGGTCTGTGGGGTTTCCTTCTCCTCGAGTTCGCCCATTCTGTTTCTTTTGCTTGCTTTTAGAGAACTCTATGTGAATTCTGGAAAGAGTATAACAAAAAAGGATACTTTTAGTTGTTTGCCAAGATAGATTTAATCCTTTACAGCAGCTAACCTGTACTTAGTAGGTTAACTAGGTTAAACTTTGGCTTCGATTTGTATTTAGAGTTTGTTTTTTTCTTGGGATAGTTGCTAAGCAGCTAAGGATCTAAGGATCTAAGATCTATCACGATCGCGTGCTGATTTGCTTCTAGCTGCCGCTCACCTAAACGCTTGCCCTTTATATGGTAACCAAAATGTCAATGCCGGCTGCAACTGCAATTGCTTGCGCTATTTCCAGTCTCTCTACCTAGCTACGGAGTCGTCGTACCTGGAAAAGCGTCTCAGGTAAGCGTGAAAATTTGCGGCATGGCATCTTTTTTTTTCCGTTCCTTTCGTTCGGGGCGGGAAGACCGCAAATTTGTTAGGCAGCCAGCTGCGCATTACACATACAACTTATATCCTTAGCCAGGACCCTCCCTGCTGGCGTACTGCAATACGTGCGCTTTAGCGCATTTCACACATTTTTCCCTCGCTTGACTTTTAATTAGCGGAAAACTTCGAGATCAACGTTTAGGGCTTAAAACAAAGCACAAGGACATTGCTGGACTATCCTTAATCATTAAGACAGACGCCGCTGGCATATAGGCACATATTCCAGCTACTATTGCATCAGTAGCACGTTTCAGCGATTTGAGTTTGAGCCGAAGCCAAAAAAAAACAACATTAAAGCAGTTTTTCGTTAGTCAGAAAAGATTAGACGATTCCTTGGAATTTCGTTATAAAGTTATTTATGTTTTTAGTTATTGGTTTGAAACAAAGAAAAGATTTCTTCTAATCAATGTAATTTGTAAAAAAAAGATTTCTAGATTTGTGAAAGAAAAACGTAGGAAAAAAATTGGGAATTTTTATTATTTCTCAGATTTATTGAAAAAGTTTGAATCGAAAATGAAAACTTAGCTTAAGTAATAATAAAAGTGAATCTATATTCTGTTACTTAATTGCTTCAATTCCTTTATCTTCTTGCTAAGAATTTCGTTATAAAGTTATTTATGTTTTTAGCTATTGGTTTGAAAAAGACAAACAAATAAAGAAAAGATTTATTCTAATCAATGTTATGTGTTAAAAAAAGATTTATAGATTTTATGTAAAAGAAGAATTTTTATTATTTCTCAGATTTACTGAAAAAATTTGAATCGAAAATTAAATCTTAGCTTAAGTAATATTAAAAGTGAATATATATTCTATAACTTATTTGCTTCAATTCCTTTTTCTTCTTGCTAAGAATTTCGTTATAAAGTTATTTATGTTATTAGTTATTGGTTTGAACACAAACAAAGAAAAGATTTCTTCAATCAATGTTATGTGTTTAGATTTATAGATTTATAGGAATTTTATTATTTCTCAGATTTATTGAAAAAGTTTGAATCGAAAATGAAAACTTAGCTTAAGTAATAATAAAATTGAATATATATTCTGTTACTTATTTGCTTCAATTCCTTTTTCTTCTTGCTAAGAATTTCGTTATAAAGTTATTTATGTTATTAGTTATTGGTTTGAACACAAACAAAGAAAAGAATTCTTCTAATCAATGATTTATAGATTTATAGGAATTTTATTTTTTCTCAGAATTATTGAAAAAGAGTAAATCAAAATGAAATCTTAGCTTAAGTAATAATAAAAGTGAATCTATATTCTGTTACTTATTTGCTTCAATTCCTTTTTCTTCTCTCAACTTTTCAGCTACCTAGTTCAACACTTTTTCTGTGCTATTTCAAAAACATTGTTCTGAGTTTTGGTGGAACGTTTTATGGATGCTTCAGCTGATAGCTGTTAAGGTCTAAGGCTTTTCGAAAGTAGTGTCAGTCGTTATCTTGCACTCGGAATAAGAAGCCTCAACAAAAACAAAACACTGCGCCACAATATACTATATGGTAAGTATGTCCGGAGCCCTACGCACCAAAAGAGAAGGAGGAAAGGGGGAAAGAGGAATGTAGAAACGATGGCAAGTCGCGACCTCGGCGCATGTAAATCAAACGAAATTCCATTAAAATGTGAACCTACGAGTTGGAATCGTTGCGTGCCATAATCTGGGGACATTATCATTATCATTATCACATGCGGTCTGGTCAACTGCATCGAAATTGTGCAGTGTGCTGGAAAGCGAAAGGGTAAAAGCTAAACAAAATGGAACAAAATCGAACGCATGTTGTTGCGTATCGAAAGTGGAAAGAAAGAGTGTCAACAGCTAGAATAGAAATCCAATTGAAGCGGATTACAAGCGGGCATTAGAAGGAAGTGAGACGGGAGACGGAAGACGGCAACTCAGAGACTCGTTAACAGAAGCAGGTCAAAGTAATTATATCGCTTCTATTACGAAACGCATAGTTGAAGTATCTGTATCTGCAACTGCAACTTTAGATGCAACTGCAACGGCAAAGGAGAGAACGCGTGTTCATTCATAAAATTGTTCAGTTCGCCATTTGCGAACAGTCATCATTGTTAATTAGCTGAAAAGTCTTTGACCAACATCATCATCATGATCATCGCCAGACGAAAAGGGGCCAAAGTTGACGCGCCCAACGTCACGCATGTGCCACGGCAGACACTATATACATACAGGGTGTACATACTGTGTACATACATGTGGCATATGCGGCTAGTGTATAATTTGTCTTGCCTCATAAATTAAATCAAATTCGAAAGTTGCGTTTGACATGCGATTCTCTTCCTTTTCCTTCCTCCCTATCTATTGTTGAATGTTAGGTTTTTTAGTGCCGCACAAGCCGAATAGCCGTTAAAACATAAAAGTTGGTGCTAGGCACAGTGGTGTGAGGCTCATGAGTCAGCGTAAAGTGCTGACATTAACGGTTAACATAAGATATAGCATATCTTGCTATTATATTATATCGATTTAGATTTCCCCTGTTGTCTGACTCGCCTTAGGCTTTGAACTGTGCTCCACTGTACATTTTCAACAACTTTCAGTCCACTGTACTTCGCTAAAAAGCATGCAACATAAACGCCGAACCGCACATTAAAACTAATCCCATCCTTAAACAAAAAACTATTAAAAACAATAAGGCTAGAGTCGTGAAAATCCGACTAGAAGATACCCTGCCCTACTTGACTTAACTTCAATGCTCTTTATCTTCGGTGTTTCTCAATCGATTTCAATAAAAATTTCACATATTTTCATTATTTCGTATAATGTTTCAAACTGCATCATAAAGATTTCTGAATTCAAGATTTGGTTGTTATCGATCACATGTGTATATCGGAACCGTAAAAAGTTATCGAAAATTGGAAACAAACTAGTACTGCCTAGGGATTAGGCGAGTTTATGTAAAAAATCTGGAGTCTCTAGCTCACTTAACTTCAATGTTTCATATCTCTGATGTTTCACAACCGATTTCGATAAAAATTTCACAGATTTTCATTATTTCGTATAATGTTTCAAACTGCGTCTCAAAGTTTTCCAAATTCAAGATTTTGTTGTTATCGATCACATGTGTATATCGGGAACGGGGAAAGTTATCGAAAATTTGAAACAAACTTGTACTGCCTAGGGATTAGGCGAGCTTATGTTCCAAATCTGGAGTCTCTAGCTCTGATAGTCTCTGAGATCGACTCGGCTGTTGATGTTGATCAAGAATATATATACTTTATGTGGTCGGATATGCTTTCTTCTGCCTGTTACATACTTTTGCAGAAAACCAGTATACCCTTTTTAGCCATTTTCAATGCGTTGAGGGTCGAAGCGTCTAATGCTCGGCCCTTTAATCAGCTAATAAATTTGGTCTAATCTTGAACATGTCCGAAAACACTTTGAAACGCATAAAACTGCAATTGTTGTGCACACCCAAAAGTTAGTGTATTGACCGGAGAGTCCTGTGTGGGAACACGCACAACTGCCACTGAAATGCTGTTAGTTTTGGCTTGTTTAGTTAGTTGTTGATCTAACTGCCGACAGAGGCGCAACCTGTGAACCTGAATATGGAACGCAGTCGAGCATGAAATGAAAATTGAAGAGGGAAATGACAGTAAATGTGCAGGGAGGAAGTAGAAGGGAAGGCAGTTTGATTGAAAGTTGTTTTTATTGTTATGATTGGTGTTTGTGTTGTTGACTAACTCACGCAAAAGTGAAGAACTACGTGCAATGTTGTTACTGTTGCCACCTCCCACCGCCAGATGGCGTGCGTGTCGAAACGCAGTAAAGTTCAAACTGAGCTGGGACTAAACAAGTGTTAGGATGGGGGGTTGGGGTGTTGGTTTATTGTTGTGGTTGTCTCTATGGACAATTAAACAGGATATTAGAAAACGACTGCAGGACACTACTCAAAAGCATGATTACGATCAAATTTCAAGCGCTTAAACAAACGCAACAAACTACAAAAAAAACCAAGTTTCGATTACTGTACGAGGAAATTTGTCTAGACAGCGATAAGAACGATAATAATACCCATAATGTTGGTGGCGGGAACAGTAAATGCAATTAAAATGTGGCGACGAGCACCAGTTGGGCCAAGTGGGTGGAAAGTTTTGGTGTGGCAAGGTGGCACTTAAGGCGCCGCACAACTGCAATCAGCGGCATATTCAACACAAACCTAAGGCACTTTTCAATTTGCAAGCCACTTCGAAGCGCGGCAGCTAACGAAGTCAATTTGTCATCCGGACACCATCCGGACAAGCAAACTCCAATCGAAAGGGCCTAAACCCAGGCGTTCGTTTGGCTAACAAGAGGCGCTTTTTCTCTGTGTGTGTGTGTGTGTGTGTGTGTAGCTGAAAGATACAATTTATTAAACGGTCCACCCGTTTGGAATTAACTTTTAATAGCATTTCGGTCGGCTGACGATTGTTGTTATTGTTAATTTCATGCTCATTTATCATACAACACGATGAGCAAAGAGAGAGAAAGAGACGGAGTTAGTTGATTGTCAGGTTGTCTGCTAATGAACTTGCGCCAATTGCACGTGCAGGATATGTGGAGTAGGAGCAGGAGAGGAGGCGGGAACAGTAGCTGCAGCTGCTTAGCCAAGCATGAAATATGAAATATATATATATATATATATATATGGTACACCCAAACCTCAAAGACTTGCAACCACAAGAGCCACGTGCACACACGTGCAACAAACAAACTCCCAGATGACAATCTGCCAAGGGGCAGGTACAAGAAGAAGAAGAAGAAGCAGAAGAGAGGTTGAGTAGCACTTTAAAGGGTTGAAATACTCAAAGGAATCAACAACAAGAAGGACGCACATTTCGCTGGGGATTTGAAATACAAATTGTGCTCGAGAGACAATCAAAAAAGGTCCCAACCTTGAGTTTAGCATTGAAATATCCTGTAAATCGGGTTGCTGGAGGAACTTCTACTTCTTTGCGATAAGTTTTAAATATCTTAGACATTATTAAAGGATTCTAAACTTTGTTTTTTCGATTTTCAAACATCAATTAGGATTGGATATTAAGAATCGAAGGACTCTTTTCATTCTCCATTCCATTTGATATTTCATAACCTTGAATTTAGCATTGAAATATCCTGCTTGGGGAACTTTTACTTCTTTGTGGTAAGTATTTCTTAGAGGTTCGAAAGGAACACAGACCGAAAAAAAGTTATTCTAACTTGATTTCTTCCAAATGTCGCGAATATACATACAAAGGTCTTGGTTTAAGTGACTTTTACATAGTTTCAGTAAAGTTTTACTTGATTTAACAATATTGATTCCGCTTTTCACACTCTTTTCGCATTATTAAAGGATTCTGAACTTTGTTTTTTCGATTTTCAAACATCAATTAGGATTGGATATTAAGAATCGAAGGACTCTTTCCATTCCCTGTTGTTCCTTTTGTTCATAGGGTATTTCCTAGTTTATCACTCTTCCACGTTCCTTTCTGCGTTTCTGCTTATCTACATAAGAACGGATCAATGTAAGATTTTATTGCGCATTTCAAACAAATAACTGAGATATCGTTTCAGATTTCCAAGTATCGTGCCATCCCGCTTACACCCATCAGATAACAAGGATGCGTTAGTTGGTTTTCGGGTTTTTCTTTTTTATGAGGCAAAGATTGTTCGAGACTGATAAGAAGCAGGAAAAAGACGAGGAAAAACCGAGTCTGTTCACCACAGGATACTCGAAATGAAAGTTTTTTGAAAGGTTTCTTTGTGTGTGTGTGTGTGTGTGGATTTTGAGTTAGGAGCCATTAGAAACCAAGAGTTTTGTTGTTTTAAACGTATTTCTTTGGACTGTTTACTTTACAGTTTGAACTGTGAAATTTATGAGTTGTTTCCACTGGCTTGCCTCATTAGTGCCCCGTGTCAACAACAGAGGAGTCGAGTGGCGAGTGGCACAACAATATTATGGAATCGTTGAGCGATTTACAGGGCCCGGAAAAGCCAATTGAAATGAAACATTTGACCGTGAACCTATATGAAGAAGGGAAAGAGAGGGTAGAGAGGGAAGAGTGGGGGCATTGGGTTTGGGGCACAACTGTTGAACGTTTGTTTATCTTGCATTGGAAAGTGTTGAAAATGTTGTTGTTTAGATTGTTGGCTCCAAACTACCAAAGCTGAGTGATATCAAGACCCTTTTGTGCTGGGGACCCGGAAAACTATTAGAAAAGTCTCTAATTGTTGTTTACATTTACATGGTGAAAGCAAACGCCGCAACAAGCGACCCTGCCACGCCCCCCTAACATACGAAAATTTCAATTAAATTTTTGATTGCGCAGTGGAAATGGAAGGAAGGAAAAACTATGTGTGATAATACAAAGCTTATGGCGGCTTTTGTCTTTGAAAGCGGCCATAACAATTGGGTGAGGGGGGGCGAGGAGGGTTGGGTTGTGGTACAGATGCTCCATACTGGAACCAATAAATCTTAGACGCATGGAAAATGCAAATGTTGTTGCTTTCCGTTATTTTCCTTTCCCTTTTCCAGCTGACAAGTTTTCTGCTTTTTTTTTTTTTTTTTTTGTAATTTTCACGAAGTTTGCTTTGATTTTTGTTGTTGTTGTTGTTGTTGGGCTTTTTTCGTGTTTTCTCTGATGATTCCCGGAAGTCATTTGGGCGCCTTTTTTTCATTGTTTCCTTTATTGTTGTTGTTTTCATTGCCTGGAATTTTGTTTATCTGTATGTGTGTGTGTGTGTTTGCTTCTCGCTTTGTTAATTACCGCTGCGGCTATTAATTCATTATTGAATTATTGTCGAGGCATCTTTCTTTCGGGATTTATTTTGCTGGCTGAGCAAGAGCTATCCCCACTGCAGCTATTTTTGGGGGGGCGACGAAACGAAATTCGAGCTTATTTTTATCGAATGGTTCGGAATACAGAAAAGCATTTTGCTGACGGATGGATATATATATATATATATATATGCGTATGACAATTTGTGGACTTAACGCTTGAATGTTTATGAAATGTTCAAAAAGGATTTCGAATACATTTTTCCTACACAACTGTGATGGATGTGCTGCTAATGGCAAAGGGGATCTGTTATAGTCAAGGGGGAGCACAAAGTGTTGTGAGGGGGGAGCCGCTATTAGTTTGAAGGTGCTTAAGAATAATGAGCAGGGGCGTTAGTTGGGGCAAGGGCTAAAGCAAACTGAAAGGTGTTAAGACAATTTATCTATTTTCAACTTCAATTTGAGCTAAAAGATTAGCGTTTCATTTGGAAACTGTTTCCCATTGGGAATTCAAAAAGAATCTCTAGGAAAAGTTTCCATATTCATATAAACCATTTACATTATATATATTTGTATATATACATACAAAAATCGTGTAGAAAGTTTTTAAATTCGTTTGCTTAACTAAAACCACATTATTTTTTGTTAAATCTGTGAAATTATTCTTGAATCACATTTAAGATATTTTTTTTTTTCTTACTTGTTTCACTTTATGCAAAATTATGGCAAAGTATGGCAAGTGTATATAATCCGAGTGTGCAGCATATATATATAAATCCAATTTAAAAATCCTGCAGGACACTTAGGTGCACAGATTTTCTGCTTATGAACAAAATGCACAAAATTATTTTCGTTTTGTTTTTCACTTATAGTTGACACAGGCAATAGGAATACATGTAACAAAGATATCCTTCACAGAGCCGGTCGTAGTTTGTTTTTTGTTGTTTTAATTTATTTGTGATTTGTTGTTGTGTGTGTGTGTGTTTGGTGTATTATGGAGAGCGGAAAAAGTGCTCGTCGCGTGCTCGTGAACGGAGGAACCGAAAAGCGTGCGGAGTCTAGCAGAGCGTGGCTCAAACTGGCGGCCAGCGCAAGCAGACGCTTCCATTCACAGCCACAAATGAACAAATTTTCAGCAGCAAACTGGAAGTGTGTGTGTGTGCGTGTGTGTGTGTGCGTGTGTGTATATGCTCTCATGTTCTATTGCGCTCTCGCGCTCTCTTTGGCGTTCGCTCACTGGAAAGGCAAGAAAGCGATGCACAACAAAAACAGAAAACTACCGGTGCATAGGGGTTGCCCAAGCATCAGAGCGCTCTTTCCAATTCTCTCCCTGTCTCGCTCCCTCTGTGTGTTTTGTCTCGCGCCCTGCTGCAGCGATTGTGCATGCACAAGAACAACAACTGCGGCACATGGCGACGGCTACGTTGAGGTTTTATTTTGTTCTCTCTTTTGGTGTTTCTACTTTTGTTTTTTGTTTTTTTTTTTTGTACAGTAAATGCAAAATACATTGTACACGCAGTACTTACTCTGTATGTATGTACAAAGCAGGGGGAGGGGAGCAAACGGTTGGTTAGTTCATTGGGATTCCGTTTGAGATTCACCTCTAATGACACAAGTGTTGAAAGTGTTTCTTGCCAGCAAGGATGAGACGCAAAACAGATAAAAAAAAACATCTGTCGCATAAGAAAATCACGCAATTGATGCGTCATAATAATTCGCCGTTTCATCTGTTCTTCTTTAACTCCTTTTTGTGCTTGGCCTACCCCTTCGTCTGAAAATTATACATAACTTTTATTTGCTATTGCGTTGTCCGTTCGTACTCGTTGTTGTTGCCTTGCCATTTGTCATGTCAAAAAAATTGTGATGCGTGGCGAAAGTGATGTGATGTGTGAGAGAGCGAGAGAGAGAAAGCAGCATCATGACAGCCTGAAGAAGTCGCTAAGCGGGCGCTTTAACCGTTTGTGAATTATAAGCGCTTTAGCTTGATTAATGCTTCAAGTCAACGGCAATTTGTCAAAATGTGTCAGATTTTGAGTATTTAGATTTCGAATGCAAAGAAATTTAATTTGCCTAGTGTTTAAAGTCATTATTACAGCGAAAAATACTGAATTAAGTTTAATTTGCTTTTGCTTTTCAGACCGGTTTCGATTTTTCCCGGTGTAAAATCCTATCCTGCTGTTTCACCCGCTTGTCAGCGCGCCAGCCCACATGTTGAGAATTTTAACGCCTAGCTTGTGCTCTCATAGGGGTTTCCCCCAGATCCTCAAATTAGTTGTTACTACTGAAGCAATTCATTTGACAATTATTTGTGGCAGCTGCCGCAGACAGTAGTACAGAGAATGCACCGCTATGTGTTGGCCCAAAAGGTAGGCTCGAATACATATCGAGTTACAACATGACGTATGCCTGCCACGTCAGATCCTCAAAATGTGCGATCGAGGAAACCCGACAAATGACAGCAAACAGAGCCGAGGGGGCGTGCCAGCGTTATTGAGGCAACACATGTGGCATGTTGCGCTTGTTGCCATGATGTGGGTTGTGTGTGTAATTAACAAGTTCATGTTTAATTTAAATTTGGATCCGACTCGCGTGGGTAACAGGAAGTGCATTCAGATTGCCCCGCCCGCCTTATAGGTATTCTTATTGCTATTGCGTCATTGTCCTGTGCCCCCTACTCTCCTCGTAATTCGATCTACAAATTGTTTCCCTTTTCTCAACCAAAAGCCGTTTAATGTTTAAGCTCAATTATATGGCTTTTTCCTTTTCGGGTGTCTACTGTCTACGTTCCCCCCCTCTAACCCACCCATAAGTGATTTTTGGCATAAGCTCCTTTAAGTAGGCCATAAAAAGAGAATAACTACATTTTGTTGAAAGAAAAGTTTTTGGCAAGCATTTTGCATGAATCATAAGAGCTTGGAACGATGTCCTGCGGTTGCGGTAGTTCTTATTGTCCGTGCAACATTAAATAGTAGGGTGCCACACCACCCAACTACCCAACCACCCACTGGACGTGCCTGCAACCAGACATACACCAAACAAGCAAGAAGGCTCTAGTCGAGATATCCCGACTAGACGATACCCTGAACCGTATACTTTACGTATACAGTCACTGCTTGCAAGTATGTGTGAGTGTGTGTATGTATACGCGTATAGTGCATACATTCTTAGCTTCAATACTCCATATCTCCAGTGTTTCTCAGCCGATTTCAAATTTTCACAGTTAGTCAATATTTAGTCTAATCTTTCAAACTGCATCAAAAAGATTTCCAAATTCAAGATTTTGTTGTTATCGAACACATGTGTATATCGGAAACGGGAAGAGTTATCGAAAATTTGAAACAAACTTGTACTGCGCGGGGACTAGGCGAGCTTATGTACCAAATCTGGAGCCTCTAGCTCTTATAGTCTCTGAGATCGACACTATATCTTCCCGGCTGTTGATGCTGATCAAGAATATATATACTTTATGGGGTCGGAGATGCTTCCTTCTGCCTGTTACATACTTTTGCACAAAACCATTATACCCTTTTTACCCATTTTCAATGGGTTCAGGGTATAACAATGTATATACTGTTTTATTTAGTGAGCGTAAAGGACTTGGGGCTGAATGTGGACACACTTGTGGTTGTGCGAAGAACATGAGAACATGTTTTAAGTGTTGCTTGGAACTGAAAGGTTAAACACCGCAAAGGGTGCAAACCCCAGCAATTATCTTCCATTTTGAATAAAACAAATGCTTAAACGATAACTTAACACAAAAGAGCTACAAATAGTTTGTGGACTTTCGCTACTCACTTTCTAGAGGGGTCAATGGATAGCTTGCAACACGTCTGCAATCAAAAGAGGCAGCATTGTTTGTCGCTTCAATGTCTGGGCACAAAGATCGAGTACTCATTCGTTGTTGTTGTTGTTGCAACAACAAAAGACCCTGCCTCTCTGCCTCTGTGATCGTTGCCACAGAGAGCTGGAGGAGACAAACAAGAGGCGCGACAAAGACCATTAAAAGTTACTTAAAAATTCTATAACAATTGATGCCCCATAGCTCTCAAGTGCGTTGAGAAGAATCAGTGAGAGAAAGAAAGATATACAACATCATCATCTGCATGCTTGCAACCAGTGATGCGGCAGGCACGACGACGACAAAGTCGCCTACAAAAGTGCGAAAGCTGCAACTTGACAACGGTTCATAATTGACAATCCAGTTGCAGCTGCAACTCTGCAACTCTGCGCTCTGGACATGCTGATCATCATACTGAAGATGTGGATGATGCTGTGTGTGTGTGTGTTGCAGATGCAACGCTGTCGTCGTCGTTTTTAAAGTGTTGCCAGCCACTCGCATAACACCCACTTGAAGCCCTTGGGGCAAACTGTACTTGGCCTTAGAGATGGCAAAACTTGAAAGCATGAAGTTCAAGGAGCAACATTTGCCGAAAGGTGCAACATCATGGATTTCATATACATCGTTATACATCACGTGCTTCGTGACACGCTGTCATCACTGTGATTGGGTTTGGAGGAGGGCGAAGCTTCAATTGAGGCACCACACATACGAAAATTGAGGCAAGTTGCAGTTGGAAAGATACTTATTGCTGTTGCAGTTGCTGCTGCAGGGGTTTGGCCTGACATTGACATGCAGCAGGCAACGTCTCCCAATGTTGCAAGCAGTTTCTTTTTGCGTGTGGGCGGCAGGCAGAACATTGTCGCCACAAAGGCATCATTCAAGCTCGACCTCTCTTTCTCTCTCTCTCTCTCTCGCTCGTTCTCTCGCTTTCTCTCTCTCTCGTTCTCTTCTTGCTTCGTGGTTTATAAATACATATTATAATATGAAACTTCCGACGATTTGAATGTGAAGCCAAAATGTTTGGCTTTAATGCGACATAATTGATGCACAAAAGCGCGTCCTATTCAAGTTTCATTATGCATGCGCTCGATTCATGCAATCCACTGATTTGATTAACAAGAAGATGTGCGTGATTATATCCAACTGTATCTCCATGGGAACAGCACACAAAAGATACACACACAGATACTTGGACAATAGCTTCAGATACACAGAGATACTTTGAGTTCTGATTATTGATTTTTGCTGCTGCGTTTAACAATTGGCTGCAGATACTTTCTTTCTTTTTTTTTGTATCTGTGTTACTGTGTATCTTTGGCGTGTGGGCGGCAATTGGCATTGTTGCAAGGAAGCCCTTCAAAGTTTTGTTTGCTTTATTTGTGCAACATGAACAACGCGGGGCCAACGACAATTATCCGCTTAGCGTGTTCGGGCCAGCGCCAATACAATGGGCAAAGTATCTTTAAGATACAATTGAGCTTTCGCCGCTGCATTAATACTCCCAACTGACACCAATTTAATGAAACAATTCATCAAACTATATCCAAAGATACTACTTCTATAAGGAAGTTGCCGCAAACGTCAGTTGCAGCGTAAGAGCCGACAGAAGTATCTGACGGATTGTCGTTGAGCCGACAGCTGAGGAAGAGGGACAGCCGTAAAAACGATAAATAATTACGAAAAACCATAAGTAAAAGCAACAAAGAAGAAGATAAAAGCCCACACAAACACAAACAGCGCGTGCTGTTGAACTTTGCGAGCAAGCAAGGAAAAGATACTTTTGTATCTGTCAGATACTTTTACTACAATTGTATCCTAGCAGCTGGTTTTTGACATTCTTGTGCCGGAAATCGATTTCATATTGAGCGAGCGATCCAGCTGCCAAAAAAAACCAAGATACAAAAGTATCTTTTGTGTGTAAAATTCACTCCAGCGATTCGATTGCCCCATTCCCCTGTCCAGTTGTTCAAATTATGGGTCACATTACTGCAGATACTTGAGAACAACCCCCTCACCTCTCTCTCTCGCATGTGCTGTCCGGGTGGTCGCAGTTAATTAAATTGCCAAATGATCTTCAGCGTGGGCGGCATGTTGCCACAGCTTGCAACTTTTGAACCTCAAAGTTTCATTAAAAAAACATTATGCGAACGGATGTGCAGCATCGCCTTATCAGCGCATAATGGCCAAAAGAACCGTTTCATTAAGCGTCCAAATGAGCGCATTTAAATGCTAATTCCGAAATGGCTAACAAACACGTGCAGCGATCAACAATATCTGTTTTGGCCAGTTTCCAGTTCCCAGTTCCCAGCGCTCAAGTGCTGAATGTCATTAGCGGGTTGTCGCCTCGAGGTCTGCTTTGGAGTTGTGTGTTGCAAGTTTCAACTTGTCGCTGCTGAAGCGTGCGAGAAAAACTAACAAGAGATTGTTGTTGTTGTTGTTACACAGAGAGAAAAACAGAGGTGTTTAGTTTGAATGAGTCTAAATGAAGTAAAACTGTACTTGAAAAAAGTCTAACTTTACTTAAAGTAACACAAAAATATTTGACTGAAGTAAAACTTTACTCGAACAAAGTAAAACTCTACTTAAACAAAGTAAAACTTTACTTAAAATAAAACCAAAACATTCGACTGAAGTAAAACTTCACTTGAACAAAATAAAACTTTACGAAAGTAACACAAAAACATTCGACTGAAGTAAAACTCTACTTTAACAAAGTAAAACTCTACTCGAACAAAGTAAAACTTTACTTAAAATAGAACAAAAACATTCGACTGAAGGAAAACTCTACTTTAACAAAGTAAAACTCTACTCGAATAAAGTAAAACTTTACTTAAAGTAACACAAAAACATTCAACTGAAGAAAAACTCTACTCGAACACAGTAAAACTTTACTTAAAGTAACACAAAACATTCGACTGAAGAAAAACTTTACTCGAACAAAGTAAAACTTTGCTTAAAATAACACCAAACCATTCGACTTGATCATTTGTACGCTAAAATGAATAAAAAACATGCTTGATTAAAGTAAAAACTATTTGAAAAATACCTAAATCAATTATAACTTGTATTTATTTAAGAGAAAATAGTCATGAATCAAGTAAAACTCTGCTTCATGACTTCAGCAATATGATTCTTAGCATGAAATCAAGTTTAAACCGTCAAGTTTTAAGTACTTAAAAACTTTTTTTTGTTTCGCTTTACTTAAAGTAACACAAAAACATTCAACTGCAGTAAAAATCTACTTGAACAAAGTAAAACTTTGCTTAAATTAACACCAAAACATTCGACTTGATCATTTGTACGTTAAAATGAATAAAAAGCATTCTTGATTAAAGTAAAAACTATTTGAAAAATACCTAAATCAAGTATAACTTGTATTTATTTAAGAGAAAATAGTCATGAATCAAGCAAAACTCTGCTTCACGACTTCAGCAATATGATTCTTAGCATGAAAACAAGTTTAAATTCTCAAGTTTTAAGTACTTAAATACTTGTTTTTGTTTCGCTCTGTGTATGGCAGTTAGTGAATTGGGGGGGGAGAACATCCGTATGTGGACGCTTGATGGCCGGAAACGTTATTCAGCCAAGTTATACAATACAATGTGCCCCGACTGCCAAGCAACTAACACCTGAGAGTCGCCGCTAAGGCAACGGCAAGCAGTTAATGATAATAGCATTGGCCTGCTAGCCTGCCTCCCTCCCTCCCACTCCCTCCCACTCTCTCTCTCTCTCTCTCTCTGTCTTGTGTTCCCGAATTGGCGTGTCTTGGCGGAATTGATTGGCCCGGCGCGTTGGCTCTTTGGCTCTTGGGGGCAACTCCCACACGAAACGGATGAAGGCGCAAATCGAATGTGGATGAAGTGCAGCTGCAAATCAAATCAAGTTCACGGCAATTCAAGCGCAAAGCTGTCCAAAAACAGAACACACAACAACAACAAATGGGCCAACAACATGCAATTTTCAAATCGCAAAAGCAATGACTACAGCAACAACAGCGTTTAAAAATAGCTGCATGTCACCAGCAACAGCAACAAAAAAGTAAGGAGCGAAGTGCAACTGCATCAATGTGGCACTGATGCAGAAGAGCAACCAAAAAAAAAACAACGAAAACAATCTCATCATGGCAGAAGCAAAAGAAAAAGAATAAGTTTTGTATACCCTACATTATATACAAGAATTGCTTGGCTTACTGACTGATTGCTATCAACGCACTGACCAAACGGTAAGCAATAAGGATCTGAATGGTTGCACATAGTTCGTAGGCGCCTACAAGTGGTTACATTTTGAGGTCAAAGGTGATTTGGATTTGAAGTCTTACCTTAATAGCTATAATCAGATGTCTCATAAACTTATATCTGAAATAAAAGAAATTTTTAGTTAGTTTCATTATTAAGTCAAACTGTTTGCAGGGCATTCACATAGCCAAGTTAAGAGGCATTGAATGTTGTTGTTGCTGATCGTGACGCTGCTTTTGATGGCTTTGTGATAATGCTGCCCACCAATTGGGCCAACGGATGGCGGCAAGTAGCAAGTAGCAAGTAGCAAGTTGCAAGTTGCATATTTTGCGCTGTCACTGGCAGCAAGTTGCAAGTTGCAAGAGTGCCGATTAGAAAGGATGACAAAACAGTCAGTAAACCAAACATGCAAGGGTAGGTTGAGGAGGGGAAAGGAAGGGGGGGCATGTAGTGCGTGATGCGCATGAGCGGCGCGTCATTGCGCCTTAAATGGGAGCAGAGAATCAAGAAGCAGCAGCAGCCAGCAGAGTTGTTTGTTTGACGTGCCCCCCCCCAACTCATTGCAACAGCGAGGCAGGAGTCAGGGGCAGCGGATGCAATACATTGCAATTTTTAGACATTTCTCATTGTTATGTGGCATGTTTTATTTTTCGTGTGTGTGTGTGTGTGCGAATGCGCAGCGATGCGTTTATTAAAAGCCAACAAACATAAAAAACGTGCAACGTGGAGGGAAACACAGAGAAGCGAGAGAGGAGACAAGTGCTGCTGCAGTTGTTGGGGGTGCTATATGGGAAGCAGAGGCAAGAGATTCTCTCAGGTTGAGTTTCAGCTTCGTTCGATACGTTTTCGGACGCTTTGCTCTCTCTCTCTCTCTCTCTCTCTTTTGTCATTGCCTTTTTTGGCCAACGCGCACTGAAAATCAAAGGCGAAAAGTGGCCAACAACAGCTGCAAGGCTTTTTTGGGGTCGGCGACTATAACTCTTTAGGGTCTCTCTTCCTCTTACTCTCCCCATTGACGTTGCTTGCCTTTTGTGAATTATTGAAATTGCGCAGTTTCTGCGATTGATCTGAAAGCCAACAGGAGGAGCACAACACACAGACAGACAGTAAGTCAGGGAGATAGGAATGGGTCCCCACTGATGGGTCTGACTGACGCTGCAAGCAATCAATCAATCACTGGAAAAATAGTCAAGATACGACTACGAGTACGACTACGAGTACGAGTATACGTATTCGCAGTTTCAACATAATAGTTGTGTTGGCTGCTTTGGCTACCGTTTAAAGAGGAGTACTGGAACTGTATGTCGGGTCAGCCGCTGGAGCCACACGCGATTTATGATGACAGTCAGTCAGTCTCCCTCTGTCTCTCTCTCACACGTTGTGTATCTGTTTCTGGCTGGTCACGAACAGGCCAATGTTGGGGCGTTTCCATATGCTTAATATACATTTAGGAGTTTAACACTTTAACTTCCCAAATAACAATTGTGCTATTGAAAACTTAATCCAGATATATCTTTCAAAGTGTACCAAGTAGTACTTCCAGTTTTAACACTTCCCAAGCTTCCCTAACTATGTTAAACCCAAGAACACTTTATCGTGTTATATATGTAGGATTGGCAGCTCTAGCAGCTGATGCCGATAACTATATATAAGATCTAATATTAAGTTACAATAATCGATAATATATCGTAGTATAAGCTCATCAAGATATATCTTTCAAAGTGTACCAAGAAGTACTTCCAGTTTTAAAACTTCCCAAACTTCCATAACTATGTTAAACCCAAGAACACTTTATCGTGTTATATATGTAGGATTGGCAGCTCTAGCAGCTGATGCCGATAACTATCTATAAGATCTAATATTAAGTTACAATAATCGATAATATATCGTAGTAGAAGCTCATCACTAAAATATGTAGAAGGGAGAGGTAACTGAACAGGCGAAGTGTTAAGACGTACAATTTAAAAACTTGGCAATTATGTCCGATGAATAAATGTTTTCACTTATTATTTTATAATTTAATCAACGAAGTCAAGAAGTTGTTTTATTTATTTGTAGATTCAAAAGTTCAGTCCTACATATATTATTTTGCTTATTTACCTATATTCTGTCAAATATGATGATATCGATTTTGACACACAAATCTTTTGCTCAGACTCCTCGAAAAGTCTGTTCATCAACAAACAGATTTCAGAAAGATCATTCAGACGACCAACCGGATTGATGCAAGCCAAAGGCAAGCACACACACACAACACAACATGTGAAGAATTTTGCGCTGACTAAAAATAACATTTCATTTTTTTTTTTATAATTTCTGTTGATTCTTCCCCCCTTAAAGGAATTCAATGGAATTGAAATGAAAACCAAATGAAAGCTGTGTGAGTGGAAGGATGTTAAAATCAGCGGCAGAGAACAAAAATTGGGGGAGCGAACAAGCAGCAAACGTTACACATTAATTGGCAGCCGGAAAGTTCAAGTAAGCTAAAAAAAACAAGTAAGAAGGCTCTAGTCGAGAAATGCTGACTAGAAGATACCCTGAACTCTAAAATTTACGCTAATAGTCAGTGCTCGCAAGTATATGTATGTGTATGTATGTATGTACACGTTTACTGCATACTTCACTTAACTTCAATGTTCCATATCTCCGATGTTTCTCAACCGATTTCAATACAATTTTCACAGATTTTCAATATTTAGTCTAATCTTTCAAACAGCATCAAAAAGTTTTCCAAATTCAAGATTTTGTTGTTATCGATTACATGAGTATATCGGAAACGGGAAGAGTTATCGAAAATTTAAAACAAACTTGTACTGCCTAGGGATTAGGCGAGCTTATGTACCAAATCTAGAGTCTCTGGCTCTTAAAGTCTCCGAGATCGACGCTATATCTACCCGGCTGTTGATGCTGATCAAGAATATATACACTTTATGGGGTCGGAGATGCTTCCTTCCGCCTGTTACATACTTTTGCACAAAACCATTATAACCTTTATACTTTTCAATGGGTTCGGAGATGCTTCCTTCTGCCTGTTACATACTTTTGCACAAAACCATTATACCCTTTATACTTTTCAATGGGCTCAGGGTATAAAGAGGCAAAAAGAAACACAAATCTGGGAATGGAATGGTATGGGAATGAAGTGAGACTGGTACAGGTTAAGATATGACAACTGGCTCTGAGAACAGAGGAACAGACGAACATTTACTTAAACCATTCTCACAATTTATTATAATGCCAAAAATGATGACAAAATTTTCAAATGAATGTTAATTTCTGACGGAGAGGCACTTGAAAGCGGCTCAACGTCATCATTAGCACCCGAAAAATGACAAGAGGCATGTGAAGAGCGACACGAAACCCACTTTATGCAATTCCGCTCCGCTTCTGGATTTTGTCACACGCTGTTGAAGCTGGTCTCCAGCTCCTCCCCCTCCTGCCATCGTTTTGGTCTGCTATAATTGTGTTGCCATGTTTTTAATGATTGTTAATTGCGAACGCTTGAGCGGGAGAAAGACATGCTCCCGCTGTCCGCCACCGCCAACAACAACAACAACAACAATGTGGGGGAAAGCAATCTCAGCTGGGCATTTAGCCTACATTGTAAAGACGAAATCTTCAAGTTCAGATTGTGGGTCAGCTGTGTGGAAGTCAATTTGCCTCGATCCTTGCATTATCAGCAATTACCCAGCCAGCAGTATTCACGACTTTTTTCATGTACCCAAAATCATTCCCCCTCCCCCCATTACTACCTTGCCTACCTGATTGCCAGCCAGCCAGGCTGCCTGCCTGCAAGTGGAACAAATTTATTTGCCCGTACCCCAAACGACCATTAACAATTTTTCTAGCGACTAATCTTTGCATCGCTTCTTTTTGTGGCTGTGTCTGTGGCTGTGGCTAATGCTCTTGGCTGCCAGTTGGAGCTGGAGCCTCTCATAATTCACCCACCAATAACCGACGGTCATGTTCAGGGGCGAAATCTGATTGCGCCCGGGACTTTCCATTAGGATAAATTGCCAGGCACATGGAAAATGTGCAATGTATAAAAATGTCAAAGATCGAATCGCGCAAGGAGCAGGAGCAGCAGGGAGAACCACTGTTGTGGCGACTCTCTATGTGCCAGATAAATGATCGTGTGGTGCAAGAGGATTATAGCGCTTCAGTTAGGTAGCTCCACACACACACACACACACACACACTCACACACACACTAATGACGTCATTATGAGCAAACACAGCACGTGCTGAGGCAAAAAAGAAACCAAGTGGTAAGTGTGGCAAGTGGCAAAGTTGGTAAAATAAATAAAAATTCAAATTTAAATTCAAATTTTTTACTGCCTCGTCCGTTCACTTGCCCCAGGCGGCGGCAGCTAGCCATGCCAATGCTGAGGGGGTGTCAAATTTCATGAATATGCAAATTAGAGTCAGTATATGGAAAAGCATCATGATATATAGTATGCATGTATGAGCAGGAGTCTAGCAAGCAACCAAGCCAGCCAGGCAGCCAGGCAAACAGCAGCGTGCATGAATGGTAAATAAATTTATTGCGTACTACGTTGATTTGTGTTGTGTAGCTCAATTGCATATACCCTGTAATAGAAAACTTAGTGAAGTGCTGCTAAATGTTTATGAGTTAATCAATGAGAATGTAATAGATCTATTATATTATTATATTATTATTATATTATAAATCTATTACATTTTCGTTGGAGTTAATGTTAATGAGTAACAGTAGTTAATGTTAATGTGAATGAGTTACAGCATAGTAGCTTAACATTAACATCAAAGAGAATATAGTTAACAGTTAACGCGCTGGTCAATGAGAATGTAATACAGATAGAGTGGTAACAAGAATACCCCTCCACTGTTAAAAAAAAAGTCCCAGCCCTGTGGTTAAGCTCGTCTCCCCCTTCTTCTTTGTGCTCGTTTATCACTTGTGTGCTTATACTACTGGTCCCGCGGCCATATCTGATTTAGTTTTTGTTTTGATTGCTCATGTTTTCTCGTATGTTTTCGGTACTGTCTGTTTTTCTGAACACCGAATACATATTTCGAAGCATGAACTCTTATAGTTATCAATACTTTGTGACTTGGGTGTGATGAAATTGTTAAATAATACGTATAATATAGAATTAATATTTTTTTTATTATATTTAAGTAAAAAATTAAAACAATAAAAATAGGTTATTAAAATTTAAATTATTAATAATATAAATTAATATATATATATATTTTATGTATATATTATATTTATTAATCATTCATTTATTTCATTAGAAGCAATAATTTGTTTGCATTATACAAATTTGTTCTGTCGACACCAAAAAGTCTGAAAATGACCTGCTGTATTACATTTTCATTGGCGCTGGTTTCCTCTCTTGGTTTACATTCTCATTGAACATTAACATTAACACTAACTTTAACATTAACATTAACATTGCAGTCATTGGAAAAGTCTTAAGAACATGTTGGCAATGCTGTCAAGCAGAAGTAGTTAGTGGAAAGTAGTTAGTGGAAATGAGAAGTAGTTAAATCTTTACAGGGTAACTGATAGTTCATCATTGAGAACGCTCAAAAGCTTTTCATGTTTTATTGCACAGAATATTTGTTATATGGTGCGTTCATGCAAAACACGAGCAAAAAGAAGAACAAACATATATTTAAATGAGAGCTTTTGCGGAATATGAATTATGAAAGGCAAACGGGTTGAGTGTGGGGGGGGGGGGAGTTAAAGCCTGAGCTGGGAAGTACGAAAAATTCCTCGTCAATTGATTAAAAAAGATTCCTTGGGGCAACATTTTGTTTCATGATTAACTGGTAGAAGGATTAAAACATTTAAGATGCCTCAACATGGGCAGGGTTAGTATAATTGAGCTTGAGTGGATGGATGAAAGGATGGCCATGGTCAGAAGTAAATGCCTAGAGACTGACTGACAGCTGGTATTTGGTATTTGGTATTTCAATTACACAACATTCGCCGCGATACACCTAATTGATTGACTGAAGCTGACTCTGCAGTTTGAGGTGCTGATAATATTTATGCCACGTTCAACGTTCAACATCCAGCAACGAGCGATTTAATTGCATTTTCCACTAGAGAGTCTGGGCTGCTGCTGTTGCATTTCCACGCTTTTTAATGTTGCAGGCTGTGCACGTTTCTTTTAGCCGGGGCCCATTACATAAACCATAAGCACCATTGAGGCAGCTGGCGGTTCTTTTGCTATTCTCTTCTCTTCTCTGTATTGGGAGTGTTGGAGTTCGTTTGCAACGAACTGAGTCTTGTTTATGCCACTTCGGGCCATTTTCACAGTTTGCCATTTTCTTGGTCTGGGGCAAAAAGTAAATTATCTGGAGGCAACGGTAAACGCCAGCACTTTTAAGCAATCTTACTCTCTCTCTCCCGGCTCCTTCTTCTAACGCTGAAAACAAGTGCAACGTGGCACATTTTCCATTGCAACAACAACAGCAACAAGAATCCAACTCACGATTTTCACCCCATAAGGCGGTTGAGTGCGGTGCAGGAGGGATTAAGCAAAACCCGCTAGGCAACTTTTTAATACAGAATTATCCACAAGGGGCAACAACAACAACAACAACTGCATCCATCAACTGGAGCGCCCTTACTTTGCTATCGCAGTTGTCAACAAACTTTCAACTAGGAAGCAAAAGCAAAACTTGCAACAAGCAGGCTAAAATCTCAACAGGCGGCGCCAGTTGAATGAACTCCACTCCAGGAGAGTTGAAGCTTCCAGATGCTATATAAAAGAAAAAAAAAATTGGTTTACTGCTGCTGTTGTTGTTGTTGTTGTGGCCCACAGGTAATGATGATGTTGCCAGCTCTCCCTGTGAAAGGAAGCGCAGAAGCGCAAAACGAGGCCACAACGACAGGCCAAACACAAACATACATACAGAAAGAAACAGGGAGCCACAGGGCCCAAAACAAAGCGGCAGCAGGAAACGAGCCACAATAGACAACATGCTACAACAAACACAAGAAGCAGGCAGGCAACAGGAACTGTGCTGCATCGCGTCTGTTAATCTACAATCAATAGAACAACGAGAGAAAGAAACGACGCTCAACCGAGCGCAAATAATTCGCCAAGAAAGCTGCAGATTTGCGATCGAAATTGATAGAGACGTATGTGAGTACACAAGATGATGATCATGATGGCAGAACGTCGGGGGTGTGTGTGTGTTGCATGCAACGCATTTCAACACATGCGCCGCCAAGCAGCAGCAGCAGCAGTAAAACAGCCAGAACATCCAGCATCCCAACAAACGTAGGAGCCAAACCCATTTGTAACTCAATGGCGTGTAAAATAGCTGCCGGGCACACAGCCGGACAGGCGAACGGATGGACGACGCATCCAGTGTAGTGTACACAAAGCAGAGTAAGAGATGAGCAATCGATATGTGAACAATACAGTGATTGTTCATCAAAGTGTGATTTCTACGAGAACTAAAAGTTTTAACAGCAAGATCTTGAGAATTGTTTAGTTTTCGAATTCTGATATATTATCTTTGACCTAAAACGCAATTTTAGCTGCAAATTTATCTACCTGGAAACGGTTCCAAACTTATTAACTAATTATCAAAAAAAAAAACTCGACTTTTGAATCAAGTTTTGACTTAAAGTTTTAACAGAAAGATCTTAAGAATGGTTTAGTTTTCCAATTCCGATATATTATCTTTAACATATGTGACCTTAGCTTCAAATTTATCTACCTGGAAACGGTTCCAAAACTTCCGATTGCCAAAGCTAAACTAATTACCAAAAAAATTACGATTTTTAAATCAAGTTTTGACTAAAAGTTTTAATAGAAAGATCTTAAGAAATTATTAGTTTTCACTTCCGATATATTATCTTGAACATATGTTATTATCTTTAACATAATTGATCTACCTGGAAACGGTTCGAAACTTGCGATTGCCAAAGCTAAACTAATTATCAAAGTTTTGACTAAAAGTTTTAACAAAAAGATCTTAAGAATGGTTTAGTTTTCCAATTCCGATATATTATCATTAACATATGTGACCTTAGCTCAAAATTTATCTACCTGGAAACGGTTCCAAAACTTCCGATTGCCAAAGCTTTGCCAAAGCTAAACTAATTATCAAAAAAAAACTCGACTTTTGAATCAAGTTTTGACTAAAAGTTTTAACAGCAAGATCTTAAGAATGGTTTATTTTAATTTCCGATATATTATCTTTAATATATGTGACCTAAAAACGCGATTTAGCTCCAAATTTATCTACCTACAAACGGTTTCAAACTTCCGATTGCCAAAGCTTTGTCAGAGCTGATCTAACTATAAAAAAAAAACTCGACTTTTGAATCAAGTTTTTGACCTCTGAAAAATATTACACTTAAAGGTTTAAACGTGTTTCTCAGCCGCAATTCATTCTGACCGAATGTAGCAATATGCATTTATCTCGTGCCTTTCAACATGTTGCATCTCTACGAGCTGATCTCAAGTGTGATCGAGTGTGTTGGCTAGACAAAGCGAACAAAAAAGCAGCTGCATTTCAATCTTTCGATCTAGTTGAGCTGTCTTGATGATGATGATAATGATTATGATGTTCTTTGCTGGCAGTGTGCTAAAATTTAATAAGTGCAACAATAATCGTTCGCTTCTAATGATTGTGCTTTCGCCTATTGTTGTTGCTGTTGTTGTAGCTGCATTTGCTTGTGTAAGTTCAATGAACTGTTCTTGATTCTGATGTCTATCTGTGTGTGTGTGTGTAATTCAAAGCGAAATTATAATGTTGCAAATTGGAGCTCAGCGACAAGAACCAACTACAACAAAAAACAAACACAAAAACCAGTTGACATCTTTTTCCCCCCTCTTAGCGCCCCTCTACCGTCATCTATTTCAACAGCTCGCGCGTAAAATAATTTTTTATGACACGAAGACTTCTTGTCGCGTTTGGTTCTTCTTCTTTTGTTGTTGCTCTTGTTGCTGTTGTAATTAAATAATGTTAAGTCGAGCTGCCAAGCCGCCAAGTTGACAAACTGACACGCGAGCTCCGCTGGTCAATTTATGCAGCAGTAGCTCAAAAGCACAAGCAAAACGCTGAGCAACATGCATGGTAGTAATAGTTGTTGTAGTTCTTGATATATATATATATATAGAAGTACGAATAGGCGATAAATTGAGTGCCTTGCACTTGACAGCCAGTCCAATTGCATGGATAATTTGATTAGCCTGTGGCAAGCAGTTAACCAAAACAGAGTTCAGAGTTGCTTTAACAGATCAACATTGGGTTCAATAGCTGTCTAGTTCTCAGTAAACAGTTAGATAGCTAGATAGATAGATGTAGTTTATGTAGTGTAGTTAATCTTAATTAAAGTGCATTTGTGTTTTTTTCTATTTGGGTCTTGCGATAAGAAGCGTAGAACTTTCAATTGAAATATCATCGAAAGCAAATTGGTTGCACATTAGAAACGCATAAAAGTTCATTAAGCTCGTATTCTTGGCGATCGCCAAGTGCAGTTAACAATTAACTTGATATAAGGCCAGACAAACAACAAGACGTTACATCTAACACGAAAAAAAAACAAGTAAGAAGGCTCTAGGCGAGAAATCCCGACTAGACTATACCCTGAACCCTATACTTAACGCCTGAGTAAACTTCAATGTTCCATATCTTCGGTGTTTCTCAACCGATTTCAATAAAAATTTTCACAGATTGTCATTATTTAGTCTAATCTTTCAAACTGCATCAAAAAGTTTTCCAAATTCAAGATTTTGTTGTTATCGATCACATGTGTATATCGGAAACGGGAAGAGTTATCGAAAATTTACAACAAACTTGTACTGCCTAGGGATTAGGCGAGCTTATGTACCAAATCTGGAGTCTCTAGACTCGATATTCAAGATTTTGTTGTTATCGATTACATGTGTATATCGGAAACAAAAAGAGTTATCGAAGTTATCGAAACAAACTTGTACTGCCTAGGGATTAGGCGAGCTTATGTACCAAATCTGGAGTCTCTAGCTCTTATAGTCTCTGAGATCGCTATATCTTCCCGGCTGTTGATGCTGATCAAGAATATATATACTTTATGGGGTCGCAGATGCTTGCTTCTGCCTGTTACATACTTTTGCTCAAAACCATTATACCCTTTTTACCCATTTTCAATGGGTTCAGGGTATAACAAGGAAAGAAAGAGAGAGAGAGAGGGAGAGAGAGGGAGCTCAACAGCTGCGCCGCTTGAGTGCATCCTCTACGAACTCGGTAACTGCCATGAATTGCAATGATTGTCGGAAAACACACAAAAAAAAAAAAAACAAACAGAAACAACACAATAAAATATTGTACAACAATGAGTATGTCTGTCCGTTCATTTTCCAGGTCTGTTGAAGTTTTCGCTTCAACTCTATGTCTTTCGGGTCCAAACTCCAACGGTGGGGCCTAACAAAGTGCGCATGAAATTTGATTCTCGGAAGAGTTCATTTGTTGACTACCAAGAAAGTTGCCAGGTAATGAAATTTACTGCCATCCAACTTCATTAAATTACAAACAAACGTTACATAGTTGCGGGGTTGCCACGGGTTACCGATAAAAACATATATATATGTACGAGTGATGCCAGACCGCCCAGTATGCTCAACTAACGGCACTTTGGGGACTTTTGACAGTTGTTGTAAATATGCAAGCCATTAGACTGCAATAACATTCAAATATACAAACCGAATAAAAAGGGGCAACAATCTAAATTGTAAATTTGATTTTGACAAACATTTTGCACTGCTCAACTTTGTGGAATGTTTTTTTCTGCGGGGTACATGGCACTGAGCTGTTATTGTCGTTGTCAACGGCTTTGTCATTGCATCCCCGTGGGAGCAGCAGGCGCCCGAAATTGCCAGACCCTGATGAGTTCTGCACATGTTGGCCACAGCGAGCATTGTGGCCCGTTTTTCTTTCCTTTCTTTCTTTTCGTTCTTGGCTGGAACAAAGCGCAAAATGTTTGGCTTTTGTTTTTCTTGTTGTTGCCGAGAGGATAATGTGCATTGATTTCTGGCATTTACTCACACTTACTGCTGCTGCCCATGGAAGCGTGAAGTAAGACAGAAGCTCTCGACTAGGGTGTGCACAATTGTTTGTTATTCCACCAACATTACACAGCACTGATTATGGCACAGGAGCTGGCGAGAGGGGGAGTCGATGGTGATATTGGGTATCGCTCGAAAGCAGTCCTTTGTTTGCCATTTCTATTCTATGTAACAGCACTCCTTTAACTGTATTGTGTTTGTGTAGAAATTATTGCCATATTGGCTAATTCGTGATCTTAGTTATTAAAAATATATCGATACCTTTGCTTTACAGTACCTCTTTAACTGTATTATACTGCTTTGAGTAGAAATTATTGCCATATTGGCTAATTCGTGATCTTAGTTATTAAAAATGTATCGATCCCTTTTCTTTACAGTACCTCTTTAACTGTATTATGCTTGTGCAACTGCTTTGAGTAGATCTTAGTTATTAAAAATATATCGATCCCTTTGCTTTACAGTGCCTCTTTAACTGTATTATGCTTGTGCAACTGCTTTGAGTAGAAATTATCGCCATATTGGCTAATTCGTGATCTTGGATATTAAAAATATATCGATCCCTTTGCTTTACAGTACCTCTTTAACTGTACTATGCTTGTGCAAATGCTTTGAGTAGAAATTTTGCCAAAATATATCGATCCCTTTGCTTGGCATCGATAGTATCAAATGGATTCCAATTGGATTTGTTGTTTTTACTAACCTGTACTTAGCAACACTGTGCTGCTCGCTCTTTTTCTATTCTCTTTTGACGAACACACATACACGCACAAAAGACACATTCACCTCCTGATTTGTGGAAATCGTAATTTGTAATTTATTTGCTGCATTTGGATAAATCGCTTCGTTGACTATAACAACCGCATTATGCTAAGCCGTATTATGCGCATTTACTTAAACAAATCCAAAATGCAAAACAATTCAATTGCACACTTGCCCCGCGACGCGAAATAAACTGAACTTGCAACGATGCCAAACACAAAACGAATAAAACGAACACACAAAACTACAAAAAAAAACGGCATTCACTGCAAGCAAGAAGCGAGAGAGAAAGAGAGTGCAAATGAGAGTGTATGCAAACTGTTTCTTAGTTCTTCTTCTTCTTGATCGTGTGTCAGTGTTGCTTGGCTGCAAAAAGAATACAATTTACATTATTTTGAGCAATTTAATTGGAATTGTGGAAAGTTCGCGAGTAAATCTCTCTGACCATGGTCGCCTTTTCAACCCCATTCGCAGAATTTATGCTGACCAAGCTAACAAGGGGGCAAAAGAAAGCAAAAAAAAAAAAGCATTCTCGTTTGCATTTGCGTGCTGAAAGGATTAGAAACCGGTTTCGCTGCCACAAAACAGCTTAAATCGCCTGGTCAATGGCACCCCAGCTGTGATTTACTTTTGGGGGTGGCCGCATCTACAATTTCACCCACAAAGAGCACGAGAGAAAGAGCGCAAATGTTCAATGCAGTTGCGTCCGCACTTCAATGTAATGGCCAAGCATTGAGTTCCTGTGCGCCGCATGTCAAAGTCAGGCAAGCAGCAGCAAGGCGAATGGACGAACTCCCCCCCTCCCACTTATGCAAATGCAAACAAAGCAACCGTCGCCGCCGCCGTCGAAGTCACGTGCGGCCAACACCACCAAAAATATAGCAGAGAGACTCAAAACTGCACTAATAAGCGGCAAATAATTGGCAAACGAACTTGAGACTACCCCAATGCCTCAGTGGCCACAAGGGGGCGAGTCTCCTTCACTAGAAAATCAATACGACGGCCACCCTTAAAAGCATTAAATATAGCATGCGCCTGCTGCAGGTTGTCGATCCTTGGCGCGTTGCTGGAATGTTTGTATTTGTTTGCCTGGACATGCAGCCGGCCGGCTTCCAGTCATCAAACACACACACACACACAGAGAGAGAGAGAGCGTTTGTGTCTGTGTGAGAGAGAGAGGAGGCGCAAGCTCTCCTTCCATTGCTCTCATCATTGCACAATTTTCTGCATGCAGGTAAGCCACAAATAAATTTATAGCTTACTATATGACTCATAAACCACTTTAACCCCTTGCTGGGCCACACACACACACACACACACACACACAAGAAAAACACAAACCTCAACATCTGCAATTAGAATTTCCGGCTATAAAATTCTAGAACCGAAAACAACAACAAACGCGTTAGGCCAGAACCAAACTTTGTTAGTTTGTCAGTTTGTCAGTTTGTTTGTCAACTAGACCAGTGTTCGAAAGCACTGCAGTGTGCTCTCCCACAGTTGAAACAAGTAAGAAG
The DNA here is from genome assembly GCA_035044485.1 of Scaptomyza reducta. Classification (NCBI taxonomy): domain Eukaryota; kingdom Metazoa; phylum Arthropoda; class Insecta; order Diptera; family Drosophilidae; genus Scaptomyza; species Scaptomyza reducta. The sequence continues at coordinate 54,113 of JAWNNV010000368.1, forward strand.
GCTCTAGTCGAGAAATCCCGACTAGACTATACCCTGAACCACGCATACAGTCAGTGCTTGCCAGTATGTGTGAGTGTATGTATGTATACGCGTATAGTGCATACTCTCTAAACTTCAATAATCCATATCTCCAGTGTTTCTCAACTGATTTCAATAAAGTTTTCACAGTTAGTCAATATTTAGTCTAATCTTTCAAACTGCATCAAAAAGATTTCCAAATTCAAGATTTTGTTGTTATCGATCACATGTGTATATCGGAAACGGGAAGAGTTATCGAAAATTTAAAACAAACTTGTAATGCCTAGGGATTAGGCGAGCTTATGTACCAAATCTGGAGTATCTAGCTCTTATAGTCTCTGAGATGTCCTTTTTTGACCCTCTGACCCTTTGACCCTTTTTACCCATTTTCAATGGGTTAAGGGTATAAACATGATATTTATGTTGAAGAAGTGTTCTGTAGTTACGTATTGTGTTCCTAAGCACACCCGAAAGAAAGGCAAATGAGGCGATTGAAATCGCTTTGAACAGCAATCATTAACGACCACGTAATGATCATTATGAGGCACAACGTGCGTTGCATCGTGTCGCCCCCGCCCCGCTGTTCAATGAGCCAAGCGAGTGCATGGCGACAATTAATTTGGTCAACGATGCGCATCTAATAATGTGACTACAATGGGTTTGGTGCCGCTCTTACAAGGCTCGACTTGGGCCACGATCCGTTGCCTCACTCTCTCTCTCTCTGTCTCTTTGCTCCCTTTTGGCAGCTGGCAAGTGTGATATGTTCCAGCCATACATATATCATTTTATCATACATATACTACATGGCCATGGAGCACACCCATCTACCTTTGGGCAACTCAAAACAACAGCACCATAAATTAACACCCAGAGTCTGCTCAGTGGGCGGTGACTGGTCATAAATGGCCCACCAACAACAAATGGAAAACAATTAACCGTTGCATGTTTGCGCAGATGTGAAAATGCAAGATCCAACAGAGCCGAGACTAGTCGGCGGCGGCAGTGGCAGTGGCAATGCGTGAGATCGTCCAAGTATGATAATGGCTCCTGAAATGGTAGTCGGACAAATGAGCGATCGTTAATGCTTGGTGGTAATGCCAAGGCAAGGGAAAAGGGACAATCTGTTAGTGGAGATCAGCTGACTAGAGAATTAAGTAGTTTTCACTATATATGGTTAATCACAGTTGTAGATTTAATAGTTAAGTAATTATGAAAGTAATTACATTTCGTTGAAAAATCATTTGCAAAACATACTAAACTTAATCTAGTTCCATAAAGCTCCCACCTCTTCCTTTCAATAAAAAACTAAACTTAACTTAGTAGTTTAAGCAACGAATGATATGAGAGATATACAATTCGAGTCCTTAGAGGACTGAAAAACGGCAATTGTTCAGAAATGGGCATCTATCGAGAAGAAAACATTAGAAAACTTAGTAAATTCGATGCCCCGCCGATTGAAATTAGTTGAACAACATAAAGGCGAATGTATTTCGTATTAGTTAATAAATTTAACTTAATTAAATTACTTAATTTCTCTAATATTTGGTAATTTGTAGTTTTGCACAAATACCAACTTTCCATGAAGATTTCTTTCAAAGAAATAATTTCTTAAAAAAATAAATTACAACTGAAAAAAAATGTGTGTATTAAATGTATATATCAACTACATATTTAAAACAAATATTTAAAAAAAATCGAGCAAGTAAAAGTTTGGAAAAAAATGAAGAAAATATGATGCACAAATATCAATTTTGCTTGGTGTATATTACACTTTTATTGAAACATCTCTGAGGTCGAATGATACTGAGATAATTGTTTTCCAATGGTTGTCGGTGGCCGCCATGAACTGAATTTTGTATTCACCGGCCGGGAGGGGTACGAACTTAAAGTACTCTTCTTTAAGGACAAAGTCTCGCATAATAATAGCTTGCTGTAAAAAAAAAATATTTATTTGAATATTTCATAAAAAATTGAACATCAAACTTACTTCATAGGGACACGGATGATTTAGATTTGAACCCACGGCTACGGCATTCATAAATATTTTTTCAATCGACAATTTCTTGTTGTTATTAGCCATAAACTTACAGAAATCGAAGGTCGAATTGAACATAAATGGTCGATATCCACTAAATTTGCGCCAAAGGCTAAGGTTAATCTTAACAAAGCAAAAACATACAAATTCAATTTAGAAATATTTATTAATTTAACATATTACATGCCTTAGCATTATCGAAGGGACCTTTGTTTAGCTGCGCATATACAGATAAAGCCACAATACCACGTCCTCTTATCTTCAGTTCACATTGCTGATAGGTGGCATAAGAAGGATCTAGCATTTCGCACTCTATGTTCGTGAAGCGAGTGACTTTATCCGAGAGTCCTGTTGCGACTAGCAATAAGAGTGTGTATATAACCAACATTGTTTGACAACTGGCAAAATCGCTTAATCCATTTTCAACAATAGTTATTTAAAAACAACTGAGATAAGAGTTTGTATTAATGTTTTTTTTTAGTCGATTGACTAAACAATTAAATATTTTTTTAAACGGTTCCAATAGAAATCTGACGTCCAAAATCAACCAAATATAACTAAATTCCATTTCAATTTTTGGAAGTTTTATTAATGTTTTTTTTAGTCGATTGACTAAATATTTTAATAAACGATTCCAATAGACATCTGACGTCCAAAATCAACCAAATATAACTAAATTCCATTTCAATTTTTGGAAGTTTTCCATTCCATTTTTATTATTTTTTCGAACAAAATTGGTCGATAACCATTTATAATAATGTATATATCATAACTTGACATTGTTTAATGCTTCTTTATTTAATGAAGCATGTAAATTCACAGCTACAACTCTATATGTTCGTGTAGCGCGTGGCATCCAACATCATTTGACAATGTTCAACAGTAGTGTTCATTCCACAAATTTTACTGAAACTATTACCAGGAAATAATAAATATCCACCTCACTCAATTGAATGCCAGCCTCTTCTTAAATATTCTTTCACAATACGCAACTGAAATACCATCTTAAATAAGCTTCAAAAACATTTTCAATCACTTGATGTTGCATAGATAAGTAGGCAGATGCTAGGTTTTTACTAAAAACAGTTTGAATTCGAACAACATTCTTTCATAAAATGATAAAGATTCAAATATTTATTACTATTACTATCAACGCCTCAGCTTAAAAGCAGTGATCCCTTATTTGAAGATCAGCTATCCTTGGTCAGAGAATAAAGTAGTTTTTACTAAATATGATTAATCACAGTTGTAGATTAAGTAATTATGAAAGTAATTACATTTCGTTGAAAAATCATTTGTAAACATACTAAACTTAATCTAGTTCCATAAAGCTCCCAGCTCCTCCTTGCGTTGCTCTCAATAAAGCCAATAAATCTGCAACAAACAAACTCCTCGCTTAAGCTACAAAAACACAAATGTGAAACATGCTAAAATCAATGAACTTGAGTTTCTGTTGCCATCAAAATATACAAATAATGGAAATTTTTGTGACAAGATGCGCAGCAAATAAACCCCGAAACTTAATCCCTGGACATTTCCCAGTTCGCAGTACGCGACGCAACTAAGGGTTGCAAAACACACAAAAGCTACCCCTGATGAGCGAAAAACTGCAATTGCAGTGCATGCAACACACACACAACAACAACAGCAACAACAACAATAGCAACCCCTAAGGATAGCTTTTCCCCTCGGGGCATGAAAACAATGATGATGCGATGGTGGCGCATTTAAGCAGTGACAAACAACAATAAAACTATATCGAGACGATCGATCAATAAACAGTTACACACACACACACACACGCACACTCTCGCAATTGCATTGCTGCTGAGCATTGCGTGAAATCTTTTTAGACAAAGCGGCGACATTACTACCTATAAATGGGGCCTACGCCCAGGCACATGACCGAACAACAGATCCGGGACAGCTGCGCAGGCGCCACAGTCATCGCTTCTATTGGTGGTTGTTTTTTCATTCTTTCGTTCCTGAAGTATTCAATTTTGGTACAGTTACAGTAGCTAACCAGGTTTTCTAACTGTTCCCATAAAGGGGTGACAACAGAGCTCGTTTGTGCAATTTGTTGCGCAATCATGCTGCAGACAACCAACTAGCCAACGTCTTGTACGTTCTTTTAATTGGTTTGTCATTGCAAGTTGTGTTTAAAATAAATGAAACTGGTTTAGTTCTTCTATTTTTGGTTAGACAACAAACTTGCTTTAAATGGTTATCGATAATAATCGATCGTAAGCAGAAGGAAACTATGGTAGCTATATTGAAACGATAAAACGTAAAAAGAAATCTATAAATAGTTTAGAACACACCTTCAAATCCAAATGACGTCGTTTTCACATTAATATTTCGAGGCAAACTCGATACAGTTCTAATACTGCTGTGATTGGAATTCCTTTCAGAGTGCGTTGAACTTCTGGGCTTAGTTTTCAGCTGCCTTGGCACGTTCTTGATCCTGTTTGTGACCTACCCTTTGCACCTTTATGCATCCTTAGACCTTAGACGTTAATTTATGGCTTTGCTTTTGCGTTCATCAAAATACTACAGCTGAGGATTGAGTTCGTCTATTGTGGCATAGAAATTTCCTGTTTTCTATCGTTAAGTTTTTCCTGCGCAAGGATCTGATTTCCTTACAACATTTCCCATGCTTGTAAGATTAATGAATAATGTCATTTATATGTTAAGAACATTGATATCTCTCATCTCTATGGGCTATAAAGCCCATAAATCCAGCGCTTCCTAATATCATCCCCCACTGAACTACCCAAGCTTTGTTGTCCCCCACTGAACTACCCAAGCTTTGTTGTCCACGCCAATTACTAAACGACACTTGCTGCGGGACACTGCCTCGGATTGAGGGAGCTCCATTGACATGGATTTTATACAGTTAACGAGTCGACAAAAGCACAACTCAATAAATGCAGACCAAAGATACTTTATGGGCTACTTATCGCCAATATCTATCTACAGAGGGTGCTGCTACGGGTACAACTAAGTGCTTTAATGTATTACTCTGTTTTTGGGGTGCTTGGGGTACAGCGCGGGGGGAGCATAATTGTCGTTCATATGAGGGCAACACTGCCGAAGTGTTTGTATGTGGAGTATCGTCTGAACGAAAATGCTTCAATCAGCGATAAGTATTCCCAGCTGGAAGTTCTTTTATACGATTTCCAGTGTTGAGAATTGCGCAATTAAATGTTTGATTGACTATTGAGAATGGGTTAATCAATATGACTGATACACACATATACATATGTACACAATATGTACACAATAGTAATCGAATGACTTCTTCTCACCCGCATCGAACATTTGAGGGCACTGTGATTGCGTTTTGGGTGTTTAATGTTAATCAAATTAGCCACAGACGCAATCAGTACACACATAATATTGTTTTCAGTTTGTTGCTGTCGATTGAAAAACCATTTCTCTACATTAAACAGAAAGTTGTTGTTGTCCCACTCTAAAATCGAATTCAGTTTTCCCTTCTGCACTTCTCATGTCTGTCTGCAGTTAATCATTTATTGTTATTTAATCCTTTTTTAGTGCCACTAGTTTCACAAGCTCACAGCACGTTCCAGCCGGCCAGATGTTTGACTAGCGCTCAAAATGCCTTGTTCGCAGGATTAGCGCTAAGCATTGTTGTGGGTTGGGTTGCAACGAAGAGAGAGATAGGGAAAGTTGTATGCAGCATGTGTGCTGATTTTTGCTCTATTGTGGCATATAATCCGTATTAATTTTCAATAAGTGCAATCGTGCTCCATAAATGTTTGATAAATGGCTGCAACGGTTCGACGAATCACCCACCCACACACATACAGCAATAAGCACGTGACTTGCCAGCAGAAAACAGCTGCTGGGAAAGTCTAATGTCGCTCATTTATGTTCGAAAGTGATAAGTATCATTATTAAAAATAATCTCGTTTCCTACTATGAATGCAGTATTATTATTGAAATCAAGCCATGACTAAAACGCCAATGCATTTGAAAATCGGTTCAGTTTTAACAAAGTTATGCGTTAAGAAAGTTTTGCATCCGTCCCGACTATACAGTATATTATATATAGTTAACCTTTATTTGTGTTGCATACTCTTAGGCTTAACCAAAACTACGATCAAGAACGCATAAATTTGTTGCCTACTTCGAAGGGCATCGCATATGTTAGGTATAACAGTTTGCAAACAAAATAATCAAGATACCAACTTTGTATAACAAAATCCACTTTACTTTATTGTTATTCCTAGTTATTCCACGTTTATTGTAAGCCACATAACTTACACATCTTTTTGCCGCGAAGTTCGTGCTGTAAATGTTGGCTGATGTAATGCCTTTTGTAAAATTGCATCAGCATTAAAAACATTGCAAAACTTTCAACTCTTCCTCGCATCCTGCTGTATCGTTCGCTCGGTCTCTGGTTTGTTTGTTGTGTTTGTGTTGTGTGTTGTGTGTGTGTTTATATGCATTTGTTTTAATAAACTTTAGTGCCGCACTCACTTTAGTGTCTGACAGGAATTGTTTGCAACTGGGGAGACTTGCACTTGACAGCAACACAAAGTCGCCCCACAGTGGGGGGCACACATTGTGTTCGACAAGTTTGTAGTTACATAAACTTCTCTTAGCTGTTGTGCTAACGTCATTTCGGTATTGTTGCCGGGTAGCTGATAACAGATAAGTTTAATGAGATAATTTGTGTATGGCATTGATTATAATTGATTTATTCAATATGCATATCTATTGAGTATACTTTCTAGAATGAATAATATTTTTCGCTGCTAACAAACAAGATTTACTGTAGCGCTCATTTAGTCAAAAGTACTTTACAGCTATTGCAAATTGATTTATTCTATATATATATATACACTGTACTTAACCCTCTTGTTAACGCCAACCATGCACTGAGCCTCAATCTTGTTCTGGTAAAACACTTCAGACACACACAGAACGAACGTATATATATCATTATATTGTTTGTTTGTTTGTCTATGGATGAATTGTTGTAGTAAGATATGTAAATGGCAGGCGCCTTTTGCCTCTCTCGTTCGTGACTCTCGCTCGACAACAGGTGCAACCGAGTAACGAGCAGCGCACGCCATCTGGAGGTCAAGACTGGGTTAGACCTTTCGCCCCCACATCCTACACTACACCCCCCCTTTTGGCTAAGAAATGCTGGCGTCTGGCATTGGCAATGACTTTTCCTACATTTACTGAGCTGAGCAAAAGCAGTTTGAATTTAATTTATGCCCAGCTTTTCGTGTGACCGAAACACAATCAATCCAACTGAATGCAAACAAATAATAATAAAACAAATATATAATTTGTTTTTTTCTCTCAAATGTATGTAGTTGCTGGCCCAAATGAAAGGTAACAGGTTCTGAAGTTTGATTCTATTTCTGGTTAATTGAAACAAAAAGCACAGCAAACAATCACTTATGGATTTGTTGTGAGTATTGCAACCGGATGTGACATAAGTATGTGATATGGAAGTCGATCTCGTCGGGATCAGTGAGCATTTTCAGACAATATGCCCTCATAGTTTATGCATAAAATAAATGTTAACACGCCAACAATCATTTAATCACAATTGCTAAAATCTGTAGTTTATTATTCAGCTTCATGACATAGCTTTCTACCAGCCCTACAATTAAATGCTGGGGGGGCGCATTACATAAAACATCATCGATCGGGGCTCATTGTGCTGTGCATAATAGTTATTGCTCAACTCAACATCAAGACCGACTGTCTTTTGTCGCTCGAGACCCATTCAGATTTCGACTGTGACTTTGTGAGTTATTTGCGGATACAGATTCGAGACACTTTTGGATTCATAATGTGAACTGAGCCATGTGTAAATGTCTTTCGACTTTTGATATGTAAAAGTTAATCGCATTAGTTTAAGTCTCCTTCTATTAGCATAACTTGTTCTTAACGTGTTCTTATTGTTCTATGCTATAACTGAAGTTGTTGGAGTCTGTCCCTGAGATTCGCGCTAGAGTTCTTAGCACTTTATGGAATGTCTGAAACAGTTAGTAACAAAAATGCGCGAAAACTTTAATAGATTGTGATAATCTCTTTATAGCACTTAAAATCTTAACTTAACTTTATTACCCACAATTCAGTTAGTCTTCTAATTGCCCAATCTCTGTTTGTACTTTATTTCAATTCAGACTTTTAAGTATTCTGCTTCCAGAAAAAAACACACGATGAGAATTCATTATTTCGCAAATATCACAACAATGTTTTATTCATTTTGAGTTAAATTTCATGTTCTTAAATCATTTTTTAAAAACACACATATACACACACTACATTCAATACGATAAACTTACAGACTACGAGTAGGGAGAATACTTTGCAACAATGTGGAAAGAGTCAAAGAAAGAAACGTTTCAGCAATGCCACGCCAGCACAACGCTTAGCAAGAGTGCCAGACTCCACTTGAGACTTGCTCCAGCGTTCCGGCCCAACGCCTCCGCCTCCGCCTCCGCGGGCAGGCGGGCAGCCGCCACTAACTGTTTATCATTGAGCTGGGGTCTGTAGCTCCAGTCGATGGTGTTCGTCTTGCACATGTTGGCAAACACTCTAGCCGAGATCTTGGGCGTTCTAGTGCGCTCCGGTGAACTGAAGTCCACATGATAGAGTCCGAACTTTTCCGTGTAGCCCGCCTTCCATTCGTAGCTGTCCATTAGACTCCAGGCCACATAGCCGCTGACATTGACACCATCCTCAATGGCATCGAGCACAGCGGACAAATACAGATTATAGTAGTCCACACGGTCGTAATCCTCCAGACCACCGCGATCACTGACACCGTTCTCCGTGACTATAATCTCGGGTCCATCGTATTCGTGATGTATCCACTTCAGCAGATTGTACATGCCCTTGGGATAGACCTGGTAAGCAAGGAGGAAACAAATGTGTTCAAAATTAGACATCAAGGGGAATCTGTTTTTCGGGGTTCATTGAACTCACACCTGTGCGACACAACCCTCCTCGGTGTAAAGGCAACCCCATTTAAGGCACAAGCCAACCCCATTTGTATACTCTTTCTGAAGGTTTTTAGCTTTTGCTAAGGCTAAAGCTTCAAGGAAGGTTGAGAGTTCTAAGCATACAAATCACTTAGACTTCCCTTAACACATTTATTGAAAGAGTATTCGTATATCGACTAGTAAAAGTTAGTTCTCTCTCACTTAATCTTGGCTAAGTAGTTTGTGGCACCCTCCGACGTTTGATAAGAGCACAAACACCTTGTCATTATTCACTTACTCGACATAAAACCAATTGCAAATAATAAAATCGTCTTGCGGTTGGCTTCCTTGCCCCGTTCCTACCCTTAAGCATAGCTTACATAAACCCCCAAACTGAAGTACAAGCTCATCCCAGCTAATTAGCGAGTCCAATCGTGACTGCTGTATAATGAAATATGTATTATGTATTCGTAAGCGGACTTACCTTTAGCCAGACCGAACCCGAGCCGGGCCAATCCACGTCAGCTTGACTCTCGACGACGCCCATGTCGTGATTGAACGATGGTATGGGGAACTTGCCAGTGTTGTTGTGACCATTGGGTGTCACCAAGTTGCTTGTGTACGAGTTGATGCCAAAGAAATCGGAGGTGCCCTTAATCCTATGGATCTCCTCCGCTGTGAACTCGGGCAGACGGGAACGTGAGCCAAAGCCCTGCTGTTTGCTCATGTTCCTAATGCGCTCGATCATCACCTTGGGATAGTTGCCGTGCTTCGAGAAGATGGGATGACCAAACCAGCCCACATAGAACTGCATCGCACGCTCGGATGCCTCGCGATCCTCAGCGGAATCGGGATTCTTTGGCTCCGGCCACGATGTATCCAGGGTAATGCCCATGCGACCGCCCTGTCGCTTCTGGAACTCATCCCTGTACATGTGCACGACCTCGGCGTGAGCCTTCAGCAGATTGTGTCCACACAGATAGGCCGGAATGCCCGGATAGTCATACGAGGGTGCCATATAATCGACGCCATAGCCATGCTCGCACACATGCCAGGGCTCGTTGAGCGTTGTCCACAGCTTGACACGATCCCCGTACATCTCCAGCACCAAGCGTGCATAGTCCTTGAAGAGTGGTATTATCTCCGGATTGGTCCAGCCGCCCAGCTCCTGCAGCCGCTGCGGCAGATCCCAATGATACATGGTAACCATCGGCGTGATATTGTACTTCAGCAGCTCATCGATCAGATTGCTATAGTACTTAATGCCATCGGTGCTCACATGATTCATATAGCCGCCGGGCATGATCCTGGGCCACGAAAGCGAGAAACGATACGAGGTCACATGCAGTTCCCGCACCATTTGCACGTCGCGTCGCCACTGCAACGAAAAACAATCCCATAATGTTCTGTTAAGAATTCCAAGTATTTCCGAAAATTACAACTCAAAAACCAGTTGCCCTCAAAATAATTGGCGACAAAATGCAAATAACCACAATCAGTATTGGCCAGTGCCAAGTTACGCCAATTTAATGTCTTTTCACATCTAACACGCCATATTATAAGCCGTTGGCCTACGAATATATATATCTATCTAACGTTCATTGTTGTTGGCTTTAAGTCTGTCGCGGTTATATGGGGGCGTTCATCAGCTTGGAGTCATTTGCTAAACACCTGTGGACAGACAGTTGGGTGCTAAGCTGTCATTTGTTAGCGCAGTTTGCCGTTCAATTACGATCAGTAAACATTATCTTATGCTAATTACATTAATCGACAATTAAGTATAATGTGGCCGTGCTTCAATATAATCTAAGATTGTGTGCGTTAGTTAATGGCTTTATTCGATTAGATCGTGTTGTGGGTTATGGCAACGGATTTCCGAATGTGAAAACCATTAATGTCTTGGGTAAGAGTATCCTTAACAGGAGTATCCTTGACTAGTTTCTTGTGGAGTCGGGTTTCAAATTAGTTTGTTATCCTGCCTTTTGTTTGCTTCTGAGAAATTTAGTTCGATTTCTAGAAATATTTCCAACATACTATTCTCTTATTCTCTTAGATCGTGTTGTGGGTTATGGCAACGGATTTCCGAATGTGAAAACCATTAATGTTTTAGGCAAGAGTTTCCTTAACAGGAGTATGCTTGACAAGTTTGAGCTAGTTTCTTGTGGAGTCTGATTTCAAATTGGTTTGTTATCCTGCCTTTTGTTTGCTTTTGAGAAATTTATTTCGATTTCTAGAAATATTTCCAACATACTAACTAAAAAAAAACTCCTATGATTTCGGAGACTTTCAGGAACAACATAATATCGATATCTTATCTTACTTGCCAAGAAACCATTTCTTAGAGTTTTCTGTAGTTTGTTTTGTAGTTCTTTTTTATGCAACAAGTGTTTAATTACTGAATTCCCACTGAAACCAGGATCCAATCTCAGTCTTCTCACTATAAATCTTCCAAGAATTGTGCCTAACAAATCACATTAACCAATTCTGTTAGTTTTTCTGAATATTTTCAAGAAAAATCATATTCAAATTCATTTGAAAAGACTCGAAATTTTAGTGTTTTGTATTATTTGCATATCTCATTCATTGAAAGCCAATTGATTAACTAATTGAAACAGGCAATTAGACTTGGTCAATTATCGCGTAAAGTTATCAATGAAGCACAACAATTAGACAACCATTAGCCAATGTTGTTCAAGACAATTCGACGAGTTATATGCTTGTACTTCACGTCAAAAGCGCAGCTGACAAATACCGATGCCAAGTGCATGCCACCAATCAAAACTGAGCGACAATTAATTTGCATAGTTCAGTTTTGTTTTTCTGACCAGCAGTGAAAAACGCATAAATTCAAACACCTGCTGCCGACATTAAAGAGGCTTCCAATGACTAACTAACTTGTCCAAGTACTGTTTTCATATTTACGATATTTATGAGCGTGATTAATGCACACAGTGCGTATAATTAATGAGGCAAGAGTTGAAACTAACATACGAATATCTTGCCAGGTTAACTGATCTTACCTGATGATAGCTGTCTGCTGTTACATCGCCATTGGACTCATCAGCAATCTTTTCGGGATTCTTGTGCGTCATATAATCCCAAATCGATTCGCCTTTGTCATCTGCATTCCAGCCACCCTCAATCTGATACGACGAAGAACCAACGCCCCAGAAAAAGTCATTGGGAAAATGACGTACATTGCTCGTTGGATTGTTAGGATTGTGTGTCCTGTTTAAAAGTACAAAAGTATCATGGAAAAATGAGAATTGAAGTCAAAAGTCAAATTTAAAGTTCGTAAATATCACTCTGGTGCTAATTGTTTTGAAGTTTTCCAGCAGCCTCAAAACAATTAACATAATATAATATGCGTTGTTAAAGATATAAATAATTTGCACAAATTGTTATTCAAATTTATTTTTATACAATTGCATTCGATGACAAAAACATGTAGCTGCCGAGATAAAAATCAGCCAAAAGAAAAATACGCATGCACATTGCCCCTGACCCAATCCTTCAGCCACAGTTATGGCAGCTCAAGGCGCTTTGAAGCATACCAAAAAAAAGATAAAAACCTTTAATGGTTATTTGGTTCACTTACGAGGCGGCGCCACAGCGACTGGTCTGTTCCAGCGCCAGCGACAGCAGCGATATTTTTAATAACATTTGCCACATGTTCACACTCATCACAATCACTTTTATCACTTTAATCAGTTGTTCACTTAATCCTTAGCTTTTATTGGGGGGGGGGGAGGTTGAAATTTTGCACAACTTCAGTAACTTCAACGAACGATTTTCGTTGACTTCTTGATTGTTGGCACTTGTTGAGGCGTTTTGAGCTCGTCGCGAAACGCTGACGAATGAACGCTGCTGCTTCAAAATCCTAGTGTTTTAAAGCAATGAGAACCGCATAACAACAACAACAACAAACTCACCTCCGAACGAACGAGTTCTGCTCAGCAGCCACAGCGTCAACAGGTGGGCTACTATCGTTGTTGTCGTTGTTGTTATTATGTGTTAAGTGTTCTGGTTGTGAGAGAGAGAGAGACGTCAGTGGATGAATTTTTGGCTGCTCTGTGGATGGGCTTGGCGCGAGAAATCCCCCGTTATGACGCCGTTACACGCATTGATCATTACGTTTGTTCGCTTTGGAAATATTTAAATTTGTCATCATTGGGTTGTTAATTTGCTACTACTACCAGTTATTTGGAATTTTTTTTTCGCATGCAGTCGCGTGTTGGGAATAATATTAAACTTGAATTCATTTAAATTAGCTGTCGGATTTTCAATTGCATATTTTGAATATGCAATTAACAGTAAGAGAAACAAATGAACTTTTACACAATGCATTCGTTGCTCAGGTGTTGTTTTATTTAATGTTAAGAACGTTTCTTATTTAAACAAGCAAAGATAGCAAAATGTGCAAATGATAACAAAGATACGAAGCATCAAAATGAGAGAGAGTATGAGAGTGAAAACATGTTAAAAAGCAATTCAATCAAGAACTTTCCTTCGGTATGGTGATAGCAAAAGGTTTCGTGAGTTTTTTTTATCTGTTACAAGACCAAAACAAGAACTGAAAACAAGTAAGAAGGGTCTAGTCAACCGATTTCAATACAAATTTCGCACATTGTCAAATTCGTCTAATGATTTAAACGCCTTCTAAAAGTTTTCCAAATATCTAGATTTTGTTGTTATCGATCACATGTGTATATCGGAAACGGGAAGCGTTATCGAAAATTTGAAACAAACTGTACTGCCTAGGGTTTAGACGAGCTTATGTACCAAATCTGGAGTCTCTAGCACTTATAGTCACTGAGATCGACTCGACTGTTGATGCTGATCAAGAATATATATACTTTATGGGGTCGGAGAAGCTTCCTTCTGCCTGATACATGCTTTTCCACAAGACCACTATACCCTTTTTACCCATTTTCAATGGGTTCAGGAATTAAAAATGCCCATTAATCATACGCCTTGTTGCTGCAGATTTTTTGCTAGCCAAGAACCTGTCTTCGCCAGGGCTTCCCCAAAAAAAGTTGGCTTGGAGCGAACAAACTATTAAAGGCCGCACTGCTGGATTTAATTCGCTTTTATTTGTTTTGCTTTTACAAAAAAGAAAAAGAATGAACTCGTTAGTGGTTATTTTTATATCCGCAATATATTTGAGTTTTTAATATTTTTAGCTCGCTTTTGAACTGTCACTGAAAAGCCTTGAAACCTTATTGTTATCAGTTAAGTGGAGCAATATGAAAGTCAGGGCCAGCCAGCTGTTTTATTAATACGATTAATACAAAGATAAACGTAAGTGCATTTTATTTTTAATCAAGTCAAAAGTCATTTCAATCAAATCTCTTCCACACCGCAAAATTTCTCCGATTTGCATCAAATTTGAATATCATTGCTAAATTAGCCGCAATGATAAATGATTATTAAAGCTTGCCATGTCTTGTGGGGTGTGACAGTGTCAAACATATTTAACCGGTTTTGTTTTTAAACTATGTTCACTGCCACAGCGACGTCGTCGAAGTTTGTGGTTTTTTTCCTCACGTGGAATCGAATCAATGTAGGCGCTGGCTTAAATGAATCATAATTTGCAAAAAATTACCACAAAGCGTCAATTTTGAGACACTTTTATATACGCATAAGCGCAGTTAAGATGCTGCCATGAAGATGGGAAATAAAAATCCCCAGGGAACGCAAATGATCTGATTACATTTGCATTTCCGTTGCTAATTAGCTTGTTATTCGTTTGTTTTGGTTTACCTAGAACTAGAAATGCAAATGTTTTTGGTTATTTACCCGATAATACAATAAATTGTGTTTTGCGGTTAACTGTTTTTGGATATTTCCCTTCGATTTGCATTTCATTTAAATTCGCGCGCTAATATTACCCAATTCTTAAACATATATCGATACAACAAGTAACTTATCGATGCCGTTGTACATAAAGTATCGCAAAAAGGATCGATGCCGTTGTACATAAAGTATCGCAATAAGCATCGATGCTCTGTTTTGTAAAAACGTAAACAGCTGGCAACACGTGCGCGGCTTTAACAAAACTCTGATATAAAATGGAATTATTCACAGTTAATCGGTAATTATTAAATTACAACACGTAAACCTTGTATAGCTATTAATTTTGCCCACCCACAGTTACACTGAGGAGCACAGCGAAGCCGCAAAGGGCAGCGGCGAGGCGGCAAACGAAGATGAAATACTACAAAAACTGCTGCAAAAGGCAGAAAAGCGAAAAAGAAAACGCAAAATTAGTGAGAAAGAAACACCAATAGAAAAAGTTCCTGCTGTTCAGGAGGCAGATAAAAATGAAGAAACGTCAGCATCTGCTGAGGAAACAACAGAAGCACAACCAGATCAACATGAAGAAACCAAAGAAACGCCTTCAAATGATTTTCAAGTGCTGGGCGCAGAGGCAGCAGCCAAACGCCCAAAAGTGGCTATGGTTCTGCCCGCTTGGCTGGCACATCCCACAATCATTGAAGGTGGCAATCTATTGCCGGCTGAAGCTGCCGGCGAGCAAGCAGATGAGACGTCCATCAAGCAGCTTGCATATCTGGAGAAGCATACACGCAGTGCTCTCAAGCAAATGAAGATCTCGCGTCTGTTTCCCGTTCAACGGGCCGTTATACCCTGGATACTCGAGGCGCAAGCCAAACCAGAGCCCTTTCGACCACGAGACATATGCGTGTCGGCGCCAACGGGCAGCGGCAAGACCCTAGCGTTTGCCATACCTATTGTACAGCTGCTGGCCAATCGCGTGGAGCGCAAAGTGCGTGCTCTGGTGGTGCTGCCAGTCGCAGAGTTGGCTCTGCAGGTGTACAAGGTGTTTAGTGTGCTGTGCAGCAAGACGGAGCTGGAGGTATGCCTGCTGTCCAAGCAGCATAAGCTCGAGGATGAGCAGGAGAAGCTGATGGAGCAATATAAGGGTGTTTACTACTCCAAGGTGGACATTGTGGTTACAACGCCAGGTCGTCTGGTCGATCATTTGCATGCCACTAAGGGCTTCTGTCTGAAATCCCTACAGTTTCTGGTCATTGACGAGGCTGATCGCATTATGGATGCCGTCTTCCAGAACTGGCTGTACCACTTGGATTCACATGTGCGAACCACTACCGATCAACTGTTGACTGGAGTGCAGGCACCACTCTGCTACTACGAACTGCTCAACAGCTATGGCAAACAGCCACACAAGCTGCTCTTCTCCGCCACGCTCTCGCAGGATCCGGAAAAGTTGCAGAATCTGCACTTGTTCCAGCCCAAGCTCTTCACCACAGTGCTGACGATGCCAGTACTAGAGCCTGCCTTGGACAGCACCGAGCAGCCCGAGCAGACCACTCAGTTTATTGGCAAATATACAACGCCAGCGGAGCTAACGGAACAGTTTTGCGTGACGGAGATGCGCATAAAACCGCTGACCCTCTTTGCCATGGCGATGACGAATGGCTGGAAACGTTTCCTGTGCTTTACCAACAGTGCCGACACGGCCGAACGTCTGACCTTCGTGCTCAGGCACCTCTTCCACGACACACAGACCAAAGTGGAGCAACTCTCTGCAAATGTTAAAGGAGGCTTACGCGCCCGGCATCTGTCGAACTTCGCTCAGGGCCACATCAACGGGCTGATCTGTTCGGATGCACTTGCGCGTGGTATTGATGTACCAAATGTTGATATTGTGGTCTCCTACGATGCGCCACGCCACATCAAGACCTACATACATCGTGCGGGACGCACAGCGCGTGCTGGCCAAAAGGGCACAGCCATAACGCTGCTCACGGAGAAGGATCAGTTGCAATTCAAAAAGATGCTCTACGAGGTTGGCAAAGCCATGGGAGATGAGCTCACTGTCTCGCCGGACATTGAGATCGAACACGCGACCCTCTACAAGAGCGCTCTCGAGGAGCTGCAAGTGCGCCAACACAAACGGAAGAGCGTAAAGAAGGTGGAGAAGATGCGAATTTCACGTAAGGCGGCTGTGCACAAGAAGCTGGAAACTGCCGACAAACCACTGACGCTGATGGAGAAGCTGCAGGTCAAGGCGGCCATTCAACTGCTGCCCACGGAGCCGTCATCCAACAAAAAGAAGATGGTACCCAAACCTGTTAAAGTTGGCAAGCCCAAGCGCAAACCGATCGCACGTTAAAGGTGCTTTGGGTTAATTTATGTAATTCCCCAAGACGAAGAATATATGCATATATATGTATATATAGTAATATATTATGTATGTGTGCTGTATATGTTTGGGTTATCATTGGTTAGGGCAAGTGATTCCCCCGCGGGTACATCACCGAAAGCATAAACAAAATACAAAACACCGAACTTTGTTTGCTCTTTAAACAGATGCTCAAACTTGTAAAGTAGTTTAAACCATACGAATTCCTATAACAAAAACTACTAAAATATATATATATGTATAAAGTTAAATGTCTTTTACTCTTCCTGTTACAAAATCGTTGATTGCTTGAATGTACCCCAACTAGCTAGTAGTTTGGCAAGCCTCTTATCGGTCTATTTAAACAGCTTGCTCGCCGGATCACATCTCATAGCAAAAACGGGAAACGATGAACACAGCAGCATTCAACATTCTGGCAGTTGTTGCGCTCTGCGCGTTAGGTAATTAATCAATTTCTACGAAATCAAAAACAACTTGACTCTAATCACTATCTTATATATACATTATAGCACTGCCAGCGATCTCACAAGCGTTGACCATTGAACCTCGCAGCAGTTGGGGAGCTGTGAGTGCTCGGTCGCCCTCAAGGATCAATGGCGCCGTTCAATATGTGATCATCCACCACTCGGATAATCCTAATGGCTGCTCCACATCACAGCAGTGCCAGCGCATGATCAAGGCTATACAGACAGATCACAAGGGTCGACGCAAGTTCAGCGATATTGGCTATAACTTTATCATTGCCGGCGATGGAAAAGTTTATGAGGGACGCGGCTTTGGATTGCAGGGATCGCATGCACCCAACTACAATCGGAACAGCATTGGCATTGTCTTTATTGGCAACTTTGAGAGCAGCGCACCCTCATCACAGATGCTGCAAAATGCCAAGGATCTGATTGAGTTGGCCAAACAAGGCGGACATCTGAGTAACGATTACACTTTGTTGGGTCACCGTCAGACCAAGGCCACTGCCTGTCCCGGTACTGCTCTGTTCAATGAGATCAAGACTTGGCCACATTGGAAACAGATTTAGATGTTATAACGAATTTAATTAAAATATAGATAGTTCTTGGAATTCTTGCCAACCATTTAAATAAATTAAATTAAATTTAAATTTAAATATTTACTCTTTTTCATAACGTCCTAAAAGTATGCCACATTATTTGTAGAGGTTAAGTTAGCCAATGCATCAACCATCGCGAGCTTAGTTTATTGCAAACAAGAAATCCCGACTAGAAGATACCCTGAACCCTATACTTAGTATACTTACTGTCATGCATAAATCACTTTATCAGTCGAACGCATACATACAAACCTACAATATTGTATATCTAAATCTTTAGCACTTTCAATAATTAATACGCATTAACGATATGTTAAATATATTGTAATTAGCATTTAATACTTGATAAAAAGCTATGTCATCTCTCTTAAACAAAAATATAATGTATTGCATAAGGTACATACAAATAATGTATACTGTACATCATTCAATGTAATTATTTACACTATTGTGTGAGCTACACAAAAACAATTAAATAACAATATATTTTAAAAATTTAATCAACTTCAAAGTGTTCTTTTTTTTTTATTTGTTTTATTTCAGCATGATTTTACGAATTTTTTGTAATATCTAGTATTTTTATATTATTGGTATTTTTCAGATGATCAAAAAGTAAATTTTCTCGATACAGTTCTGTCTGGCATACCAGGCGAACAGAATTCTGCAGCAGGTTGATCTGTAATACAGATCTGTATTACATTCGCATTGTCTGTAACTTTAAATGTTAACTAACAGCAGCTGAGCTGTGGAGAGTAACAGCAATGAGCGGCTTAAATGACGTTGAGCTCTTTACGTGAGTTCTGATTGGTTGTTCTAACTTTAAACAGTTGCCTGGTGCTGACTTCTGTTCGCCTGGTATTTCACTCGGTCAATGCATGTTGAAATGTGTGCATTCTTTCCTTAATTGCAATGTTCCATATCTCCGGTGTTTCTCAACCGATTTCAATAAAAATATAGCATGGCTATATAGACTCCACTGCAGTTCAGGGTATAAAAACTAAAGTTAAATAATTTGTTGGCATTAAAAAAATGATATATGAATATTTCTATTTTGAATTTTTCACCCATTCTGGAATGGATGTGATTGTAAAAAACAGTCCTAGCTTTATTGACTCAACTGCTGTTAGTTTGCATAATATTATTTGCATGTTAACAACCCAAGAAGCTGAAGAAGGGTCTTGCGTCAACGAAGCGAGCTAAAGCAATAGGCAAATGAGCTGCCCTTGAGCTGCACTGGGCTCCCAAATGGTCAGCCCAAAAAAGGTTGTACCCGCCATAACGGGCGGCTGCATTTGAAAATCAAATGCATTGCAATCCGATAAAAATGATATATAAATAGCTGGCCAGCTAAACAATTGGACAGTGAAGAGCTAGCCAGCGGTGCAAGCGAATCCTCTCAAGACAAACTCAACATGAAGCTGGTAAGTCATCTGAATGATAATACACTGCAACTTTTGTTAATTTCTTTGTTTGCAGCTCATTTCGACTGGTGTGCTTTTGGCCTTCGCACTGTGCCAAGCCAGCGTAATACCTGCCAATGTTGGATTGGGCATTCCAGTGGCCAGTCACGGACCTGGTCTGGTGCCCGTCGCTACTAGCCATCAGTTTGTGAACCGCAACTATAATGGCTACTATATACCGACGACCACAGCGACATCTTGGCCTGGTTGGTCGCCCTATCCCAACACTTATTACAAATATGGTGGAGGCTATCCCACCTACAGCTATCCCTATCCCAGCTATCCCTATGGCTACTATCCCAGCTATGGCTATGGCTATGGCTATAAAAGTGTCTGGTAATAAGTTTAATCACTAGAAATATCATATTATTCTGATGATACCAAATCATTTACAACTAGATACTTCAATGTATAAATGTATAAACATGAATTTATTTTTAAACAAAAGCAACTGATTTTGCCTATATTTAACTGATCCTGGCCAAGCTGCACTTGTTTTTGGCTTACTGAAACTGACTTTGACTTTTGGTTAAACAACTTTTGCTTTTATTTAGCTAAAATAGAAATGGAGCAGCTCCCAATCTGGCTCCCGCAGCTGGAAGGCCCAAGAATGTTGAATATGCGGCAAAATCAGCTGGATTGGCCACCAAGCGAACAGGCGGAGCCAAGGCAGCATTCAACTGATTAAAGTAATCCAAACGCTGGCTGCTAGAAACGGCTGCAGCAAACGGTGTCGCCACAGCAAAATTAGCTGGAGCGGGCAACACCAACCGCTCGGCGGCAACAGAAGCCACCAAAGCCATTGCAACAAGTAGAAACTGAAGAAAGAAGTAGTATTTTAAAGTAAGTTGAAGTTTGGAAATATTTAACAAACCATTTGCTGCATTTTTGAAATGATTCCGATGGAATCCAAGTGTTGAATACGCATTGAAATGTTTGAGCCGTTGGTTTTTATAGTCGTTGCAATGGCTAAAACTTGGCAGCTTTAGAGTGTCACGCAATTAGCCAAAATTGAAAAGTCTGGCACAAAAATTAGCATATCGCCAACGAAGGCAACAAGTTTGCGACATCTGATTGATGGTGCCAAATGTTGCACCAATGAACTATCTTTTAAAATGTGTTTAAGGATCGGAACCTAAGGAATCGTGAATAAAAGATTTGGATTTTTTTTATGCTCGTTTCACATTTAATTGATAGAACAAATATATATAATAATAACTATTCGTATTTGCAATTCGTATCGTATAAATATAAATTATAATAGATACTATATAGTATGTATATATATATCTCAATATTGTATAGCTGCTTGATTTGTATGCTTGTTGATCGTTCAGTTTGTTCGTTTTGTTGCTTGTCTATATCGCGTACTTTAATGTCTATATATGTAGTTAATGTTAATAAACACTTTAAGCTAGTTAAACGTTATATGTTTATGTTAGATAATACGAGTATGTGTGTATGTAGTAGTTATGCAACAGTTCGGATAGTGATTAAATGGCACGATGATCATAGTTAGACGACATTTAGCATAGGCATTAATTAGTTGCTTTCGTTTTTGACTTTCAGGAGTTCAGGATGAGTATTTGTAATCTGTTATCGATAATCGATAACGATAAATGTGTTAATCGGTTATCGTTATCGATAGGTTAATCGAATTAAATTTAGCATAAATAACTAGGATTAGTTGTTTAGCAAAATCTCTCAATTTATACTATATACAATCTTTACTTGGTATTATTAGCTAGCAGCGCCCTCTAGCGGTCGGACAGCACAAATTGTTTTGGTTTAGAGGGAATTGATAGGAATAATGATGATCATAGGTTAAAAAACATGTACATAAAATCACAGTCTATTGTTTAAGTCAAGGGATATACTATATGGCAATTAATTTGACTAGACGAAAAAAAAACAAAAAAACAGACAGACAATTATTGAAAAGGATTAGATTATTCATTTGGGAACTTGCTGGCTCCGACCTCACTACCAAAGGACATCGTAATTGTAGACATGCTCGGACGAGGCGATGACCAAACATTTGACAAACTCGTCAAAGCTGCGTTTGAGTTTCCATTTTCTGGGATTGCGCAACAGCTGCAACTTATTGCGGCTCTTGGGCTTTGTGGCCTCGTGCCAGGGACTGGTCGAAGTGGACGTGGTGCGTCGTGTTGGCAGCTGCGCAGGAGGATGCTGCTCCTTGAGCGGCACATTGCAGTAGTCGTGCTGACGCTGTTGCTGCAGCGTCTGCAGCCGCTGCTCCTGATAGTAATGATTGAGATTGGTCAGGAAGTAAAAGTCGTTATCGTTGATGACATCGATTTCGGCATAGTTGCCGCTATCGCTCTCCGGCTGTTTTGTTTTGGTTGTTGTTGTTGTTGTTGTTGCCTGGGCAAAGAGTTGATCAAATCACATGTTTTCATCGAACTTGGCAAAGTTGCTGTCCTCGTTCCACTGGAACTTGTTGGCATCCTGCTGGGCATCGTCCTCAAGCTGGCAACCGGGCAACGGCTGTTCGTCCGGCGACTTGAAGAACTCATCATCCTCGAAGGGATCCTCGTGCTTCTTGGCAAAGATGTTCACCGATTCGGATTTCTTGATCAGCTCCTGACGCTGCTGTAGCTTGCTGCTGCGCATATTCTGCTTCCTGCTGGAGGCAGAGGGTGCTGCTGGCGATGACTGCTCCTTGTCAAAGTCGAACGAGGCCTTGGCAAAGTCATCCTCGAAGGCGGCATCATCGAATTGCGATACCTTCACATTGTCATCGAAGCGCAACTTCTGGGTAATGGGTGGCGTTGATGCTGGAGGCGTCTCCAACTCATAGTTGGCATCCCGCTGCTGTTGCTGCTGCTGTTGCTGCAGCTTCTCACGTTCCGAGAAATCATTGGAGAAGCGAAACAGCGACTTGGAGCCAACTGTGCTGCTGGCCGAAATCATTCCAGCGGGCGTCGAGTTACAGCTGGACGCTGTGCCAGCTGGCGCCGGCGGTGGCGAACTTTGATTGAAGTCCGACTCGAAGCCATCATCGAAATTGAATTTGTTGCCAGTGCCAGGAACAACGCCAGCTGAGGATTCACCACCGCTCACCATGACCACACTGCTGCTCGCATTGGATCGGGGCGTTGGCGTCTGTTCGTAGCTATCGACAAAGCCATAATCGCTGTTCACATTATTGAGTCCAACACGTGGTCGGTTCTGGCCCGGAAGCTTGGCCAGCGTTGGAGCATGCCGCTCCTGCTGCCTGCGTTCGCTTTCGAGCATGCGCTGATGCATCTCGTGACGACGTCGATTCAATCGCTCGAACTTATCCTCGTCGGTCGGCGGCTCATCATCCACATAGTCCTCGTCATCATCGTCGTCGTCATCGTCGTTGCGCTGGCAACTGATGTAATCGTAGTTATCCCTGACGCCACGCCCACTGCCATAGCGAACGCCCACCGTGGCCAGATCCTTGGCACTGCGTGCACGTGTCTTCTTGCGGAATCTGTAGAGAGTTTGTGAGTTTGAAGTACTAGTCAGTTAGCTGAGCGAGCTTACCTTCTATCCTTTTCGCCATCGGATGGCGTCTGAGCCAGAACGGCAGCCCGTCGACTCTCCGCTAGACGACGCTCTGTGTCCGCAGCGCTGGCAGGACGCTTCCAGGACTTTTGTCCCGGCAATGCGGGCTCTATGAAACGTATAAGGGTTTAAGATTTGGAACAATTATCGGATTCGGTCTACTTACCCTCACCATCCCAGGGACTGGAGCCGCTGCTCTTGCGCAGACGTTGCGGAGCACCGGGCATCACATCGCCGCCAAGCTGAGAGGGACGTTGGAGGCTGCGTTGCCGCTGAAAGTCCTGTTCCGAGTCCTGTTCGTAGTCAATGTCACCGGTGACACGCAACTTGGCCGAGGATGTGGCCGGTTTCCGAAGTGATCGTGTCTTAAGCTCCCGATCTCGTTCGCGATACTCATCACGACTGTCCAGACTGCCGTAGACATCGCCGCCGCTGCCAAAGCTGCGACGTCTGCGCGTCGCGCTCTCAAAGGACTCTACGCTCTCACGATCAAACGACTTGCGCTCCCTCTCCCTCTCACGATCCCGATCCCTCTCCCGCTCGTAGAGATATTCGGGTCGGGGTTTGTAGCTGGGTCCCATGGGTGAGCGTCGGTCATCGTAGACATTCTCGTAGTCAAAGTCATAGCCCGGACGCGCATAATCCCTGTACTCACGTTCCCGATACTTGGAGCGTTCACGCTCCCGCTCCCGGGGCAGCGGCTGGCCGCGCTTGTCGTACACTGGTGCCGGTGGACCATAGCTGGAGCGCTCGTAGGCACTACGCTCAAAGGAACGTGCCCGTATATTCTGCTCCATCTCCTGGGGCGACCAGGTGTGGTGTGCCGGATGATGATACCAGCTGGGGGAATCTGGAGTAAAAAGTTTGATAAGTAAATGCAACAAGATAGGAATTAAAGAAGGAAAGTTGAATAGGAAACCGAAAAGAAGAGACAAAGAGAAAGAAAACAAGTAAGAAGGAACGAGTCGAGAAAACTCCGACTAGAGTATACCCTAAACCCTATACGTGCACACTGCATACTTGACTTAACTTCAATGTGGCATATCTCCAGTGTTTCTCAACCGATTTCAATAAAAAATATCACAGATTGTCATTATTTAGTCTAATCTTTCAAACTGCATCAAAAAGTTTTCCAAATTCAAGATTTTGTTGTTATCGATCACATGTGTATATCGGAAACGGGAAGAGTTATCGAAAATTTAAAAAAAACTTGTACTGCCTAGGGATTAGGCGAGCTTATGTACCAAATCTGGAATCTCTAGACTCGATATTGAAGATTTTGTTGTTATCGATTACATGTGTATATCGGAGTTATCGAAGTTATCGAAACAAACTAGTACTGCCTAGGGATTAGGCGAGCTTATGTTCCAAATCTGGAGTCTCTAGACTCGATATTCAAGATTTTGTTGTTATCGATCACATGTGTATATCGGAAACGGGAAGAGTTATCGAAAATTTAAAACACACTTGTACTGCCTAGGGATTAGGCGAGCTTATGTACCAAATCTGGAGTCGCTAGCTCTTATAGATATGAGATCGACGCGTTCATACATACGGACGGACGGACATGGGTTCAGGATATAATAAGGAAGAAATTAAGATAGAAGTTTTTAAGCCTAAAGATGTTAGCTTACCAGGTTCAAAGTTATCCCTGCTGCGCGAGAGTCCATGCTTGAACTTTCGCGGCGGCTGCTCCCGATCCCGACGATTACAGAACTCAGCGTCGTAGCTGGAAGTTAAGCATATGAGTATATGAGTTTTATGTGCCAAGAAGTAGAAGAGGATTAAACTTACTCATAATCCTCGTCGCAGGAGTTGAGGCGTCGGGCGTGCCGCATGTAGTAGCCATGTGGGGCATGCGGATGTGGAGGCAGCTGCGAGGGTGGAGGAGGTAGTCCTCGCCGCTGTTGCTGCTTCAGATACTCGGGCGTATCGTCGTCCCAGGGACTGAGATCCCGCGACGAGGAGGACGTGTGCTGGCGCTCCTTTTTCGCCCAGCGACGCTGCTGCTTGGACCAGCCGCCAGCGTCGTCGCGAGGATCCGAGCTGCATGGCGATTCGGCCGTATCCTGCTGCGATGTATTCGAGGCGGGTGGCGGGGGCAGGGTCAGACGCGCCTTGCCCTTGCTAACGCTGGACACTTGCGCCACTTTGGGTGAATCGAAGGTAGCCCACGAAGGTTTATCCTGCATCTGCTTGGTGGCCGTATCAATAAGCTGCGAGACGGCCGAGAGCTGTGAGGGCACCGGAGAAGCGCCCACTTGATTCAATGGTGGCGCTGGTGATTTCTGTAGAGGAATGGGCGAGGTGCTCACATCGTTGAACTGGGATGGCGTGTGCAGGCTGTGTGGAGGACCTCGCGACGGCGCTGCTGAGGAGGTGGCCGGAGAAATGCGATCCCTGGAGTCCAGGGACAAATTGGAGATGGCACGCTGCATTAGCTCATCGATCTCGATGTCATCCCGACCAGCGGCGCTGACCACTGTGAGGAATTTGGTGTCCTGCTTTGGTGGCTGTTGTTCCTGTTCGGTCTTAAAATCGGGTTTCTCGGCACTGGTGGACAGTTTCTCGTACTGATCCTGTGCACTGACTGGCTCTGCGTCCTTCTCATTGCTATCCATGCTGCTCTCACCACCCGCATCCTCATCCTCGTCCTCGTCGTCGTCGTCATCGTCATCGGCAACAGTTATCGCCGACGATGAGGGCTCGGCGGGGAGACCACGACTGTCGACCAGGCCGCGTCGATCATGACTGCTATACATGATCTGTCTGATGTCCTGGTCCTCGTTGAACTCATCGCTGAACAGATCCTGAAGCAAATCCTTCTCGGCTTGAGCTGGCACAGCGCTTGTCGGTAAGGGTGGCGGCTTATCGAAAAGATTCTCCACCAGAATAATATCCCGGAGTGCCGCATAACGATCCTTGGCCTGGGCAACGACATCGGTGATCTTGGTATCGATCTTGGGCGGAGGTGGCTCTATGTCCAACTCGGTTACATCTACGTTCAACGGAGCATGTGTCTG
The DNA here is from genome assembly GCA_035044485.1 of Scaptomyza reducta. Taxonomy (NCBI): domain Eukaryota; kingdom Metazoa; phylum Arthropoda; class Insecta; order Diptera; family Drosophilidae; genus Scaptomyza; species Scaptomyza reducta. The sequence goes on from JAWNNV010000368.1 coordinate 80,429, forward strand.
CTGCAGCTGCTGCTGTTGCTGTTGCTCCTGCTGTGCCTCATCCGCCGGTGGAGGCGTTAGATCACCCATCAGATCCGTTTCCTGCTGTTGCTGCTGCAGCTCCTGATCGATAATCTCCCGGAAAACGGCATACCGATCTGCCGGCGGCACAGCAGGCGCTGACAAAGTGGGCGCCTCATTGAAGTTAGCAAAGTTGGCCACAAAACCATCATCATGACCGAGATCCTCCCCGAACGTATCATCAAACTTGGCCACAAAGGAGGTTTGCTGATCAAAGTTGACCTTGAAAACAGCCGCCGAGGAGGTGGAGGTGGAGGTGGCGGGAGCTGGTGAGGTTACTAGCTGGGCGGGACTGGCACGAAGATTGCAGGTATGCACCTGATCTCCACTGGACAGCAGATAGTCCGAGAGATAGGAGGTCAACTGCACCAGGGTCATGGTGCTCAGCTTGCTGGCGGGCACATTCAGCTTCAGGGCCAAGTCATCCATGCCCAGTGTGAGCAGCTGCGTCAGTGTGATGTCCGGCGCCAGCGAGGACGCGGCCTCCTTTTGGGCCTGCGCCTGCAGGAACTCCTTGTTCTCGTAGATGTCCTGCGGACGACCCAACGATGCCTGGCGCTGTGGACGCGCTCGACTGGAGCTGCTCTGTGTGGGCGGCGGCAACAGCGGGGGCGTTGGTGTAGAGTTGCCACCCAAGGGCGCCAAATAATCGTCCTCGGTGTGACCGGGTTTCCTTGGTCTGCCGGGTCCGGGAAAGCAACCGTCGGAGCGTCCAACCCGCCTGGAGGGCAATGGAATGGGCGGCGCATCGATACTTCGGCGCAGCAGCTGATTGCTCGAATGGTTCAAGTACTCGTAACGTCCGACAGGTGGCGCTGTGGCTGTGGGCCTAATGATGAGATCGCTGAACTGTTTCTTGGGCGGCAGCGGCGGTGGCTCAGCGTAGGGCGTGGAATCGGGACGTGGCGGAGGTTCTGGCGCTGCCTCATTCTCGCTGAGGGAATCGCTTTCCTGGAGGCGTCGCATATTAACACTCGAACCGATGCCCGAGGTGGAGTCGCCTCGCTTCGAGAAGCGCGCCTGGCCAAAGAGATGGGGCATCTTCTTGTTGGAGATGCTCGAGATGACGTCCAGTGGTCCACCGACGTTCACGACACTGGCAACGGGTGTGGGACGATGCCGCACACTGCTGGGCACTGGCTCCAAGCGGGAGACGTCCATCTGCCAGACATCCCGATCCTGAGACTGGGACTGTGGCTGTGGCTGCTGTTGCTCCGGTGGCAGCTGCACCTGAAGTGGCCCATTGAAGACGGACGGCGAAGTGCTGCTCGTCGTTTCGAACTCAAACGCATCCAGTTTGGCAAAGAGATCGCCCTCCTGGAACGGATCCGGATCGCTCTTCTTGCGTGTGGGCGAAAATGGATCTGTGTCGCGTGGCAACAGCACCGGATTGGCATCCTGTGCGGCATCCTCCAGTGTGGTTGTGTTGGGCTCTGTGGTATAATAGTTGACGGCTGGATTAGTTGACTTGGACAGGGCTGCGCTCTGACGTAGCATTAGTTTCAATTTGGCAGCCGAGAAATCTTCGACCTGATATGGCGACAGAGCTGGGGTTTGGGCATGGAGGTGAGATTGACTGGGACTAAGCTGGGAGGAGCGGGAACGGGGACGGGTGCTTGTTTGGCTATTGTTTGTTAGTAGCAGTTGTTGTTGCCCAACACTGGTTGTTAGGGTGCTGTTGCTGGCTGCGGCCGAGTGTCCTGCGCGATTCGTGCAAGTGCAAATGTTAGCAGTGTTAGTAGACAGGACATTTGTTAGTAGTTGTGGACATTGGTGATAGCTATGGTGTTGGGTGTGGTCAGTACCTGATGCGATTGCAGCTTCAATGTTAGTAGCTGTTGTTGTTGTTGTTGCTGATGTTGTTGCTGATGTTGTTGCTGTTGTTACTGTTGCTGTTGTTGTTGTTGCTATGGCTGTGCTGTTGTTGTCCTCGAAAAGGATATCACTATTATTGCCACCCAGAAAATCATCAAAGTTATCGCCCTGACTGGAGCCAAGCTCCTTGAGCAGCTTCTTGGGCGGATTCTTAAGCTCTTGGAAGAAGTATTTCTTATCGACATAGGGTCGAGTGCGGCCAATGCCCAACGGATCCAGATCAGTGAACGCATCTGCCCAGCCCATAAAACAAAAAGGTTACAACAAAGCACAACGCGAGAGCAGAGAGCAGAGAGAGAGAGAGAGAGAGAGAGAGAGAGAGAGAGAGAGTGGAAGAGACTCGCATCAGTGATGTGCAATTGTGTAAAAGAACTTAACGGAACAAAATACAAATCGAACTGAACTGAACGAAACGGAACGAAACGGAACGGAACGCAACTGAACATCAACTTAAGCACTACAAAAAGGGAACTCTAAAACATTTGTACAACAACAAAAACAACTGAAGGCGATGGCTTGCTTAATGAGTTAGTATGTGTGTGTGAGTTGTTTCAATATTCACGATGGTTGCGATCATATTTTTATAATATTTCCATATCTCATTTGTGGAAATATTTACATAGCTATATATCTAAAGACCTTCAACATCTGCTTACAGCACTAATATTAGACAAAAAGCAAACACTTACTAATATTAACTAATATATTCTATTGTAATCTTTATACTAGATATAAAGGGTGTTTCTTTTAGAGGTATAGAACTTGAAGTTGGCAACACTTTTTTAACTGGCGGCCATTTTGTCAGCTGTTAAGTGATTTATGTTCAGTTTGGTTTGGCATTTCAATTCATGAATAGACTGACGCCTGAACAAAGCTTCCAAATTGTGCAAATTTATTTTGAAAATCATGGTTCTGTTCGGTCCACATAATCTCGTCCATCAGAGCAATTAATTCGATTAACTATGGAACGTTTTCGCGTCACGTTTACTCTAAATGATAATACGCATCCACAGAGATGTACAGAAGAATTCATTGCCGCCGTAGAGCGTAGCCTAGAGGAAGACCCGAATCAGTCAATCCGCCAACGTGCACAGGAATTGGATAAGTGTCCATCCACTTTATGGAATATTTTGCGGAAAGATCTTGAATCTCGAAAATTGGACCTTTAGATTGGACTACGTCCGAGTCAGCCGTGCCAGAAATCATATTTAAATTATAATGCCAGAAGTTTGTCTTTCGAATAAAGTAAATTCTATATCAATAAAAAGAAATCATCTTTGTTTTAATCCATTTCAATATAATAATAATCATAATAATCATTTCTATACCTCGAAAAAAAACAGCCTTTATCTAAGGACCTTCAACATTTGCTTAGATCAGTAATATTAGACATAAGCAAACAGTTTCTAATATTAACTATATATTCTATTGTAATCTTTAGCTATCAGTTGATATACAAGATATAGTAGCTTTAAGCTATTTATGTTAAGAATTTTCATCTTGAGAAACGCGAGCAATTGATTGCGTCTCATTGAACTCGGTTAGCAACCCCGTTACCCCAGCCCAGCCCAGCGTACCCTCGCCCAATCCCACCCCAGCCCAACCCTACCCTCTCCCAACCCTACCCCTCGCATCCATCGTGAATGGCAGCTCGTCTAAGTGTTGCATGTTTACTTGAAGCAATCATTTCTTAACGAACTTCACACTTACCCGACATGACTGCTGCTGTTGCAGTGGCACCCTCTGGTACTCCCTCTGTGGCACTTAACCCCACCTCGATAGTGGATGTTGTTGCTGGCGCTGCGGAGATTTCGCTGATTTGTTGCGTGGGCGTTGCCGATGATTCCCGGGCGGCCAGCGGCGCCATTGGCAGATTGGCCAGCACTGTGGCAGCCGACATTGGCGTCGGAGTCGCCGTCACGCGTGTGGTATCAAAGACATCGTGCTGCTGCTGCAGATCATGCAGCCAGCTGTCGTCGTCATCCGGCTGCAAGTTGGCCGGGGAGCAACTGGCTCCGGGCACCGGCGATATCAGCGTGGACATCGCATCCATGGACATGCCGGTGCTCTCGGGTGTCTTGCTGGGCTGCTGCTTGTGACGCGTGCGTCCAGATTCTGGTGGCGGCGGCAGTATGTTATACGAGGGCACATAGATGAAGGAATCGCCGAAGGGATCGTCCTCGCTGGCGGACTTGGCCAGGCCGTGTGTGGTGGCCGGCTCATTGGGCGTAATGCGCTCCATTTGACTGATGCCGCGTTGCAGCGAGGTTAGCTCCTGCTCCAGATCGACAAGGTCTGCAACGGATTCGGGCGAGATCTGCAAAAGGGACGTGAATCGGTTAGCTCTAAACGGTTATGGGTGTGCCTTGCTTACCTCTTTGCCCGTCATGCCCGCTACCCGCGACACATCCAGATTAACGCCAAGTCGTGTGAGTCCAACGCCATTGGATGAACCAGCGCCGAGCATGCTGAGACCGGCAGCACCATGAGCTGCCGAGGTGGAGGAGGCGCCGGAGGTGCCGGAGGCTAGATCTCCGTGACCGGTTTTCAGCGAGGTCAGGGCGGCCAGCTGGCTGGCATGATCGTGCAGGGCTTTGCCCTGGATCTGCTGACGTGCCATCTCGATCTCTTTCTTCTTGAGCTCAAAGACCACCTGGAAGAGATCGCGCATGGCCAGCACCACCTGGCTGGCCGCCTTGTCCGTCTTGATGCCAAAGAACCGATGTCCACTATCCGGCGAACCAAAGATATACCCAAACGCACGCGAATCCGTCATGTCCTGTGCTATAAACGAGATCTTGTGCACCGGATGATGATACAAGGAATCACTAGTTTTCTCATCGCGCAATCTCAAGCCATCAATGGTCACATGTATGATGATGCGTTGCTTGTGCTCGCCGGCCGCCCGTATCGCCATTTTGAGATCCTGCAGCGCCTCCTGGCACATGCGATCGCCACGCGCCTCGCCCACCTCCAGTATGCCAATTAGCTTGGCCTTGAACTGCACGCCATCGCCAAAGAAGCGTCCGGGATCATTGCGATCTGGAAAATATATATATATATTGCATCAATCATATGCAAAAACTTTTGTGTGTGTGTGTGTATTGGAAAATATAAACAAATATTTGTTTTTGTGCTAACGTTTTGCGTAATTGGTTTCCTCGGGGCCAGTGCTGCCAATGCCGAATGTTTGCGCCAGCGAAAGATTGGAAGATGCCTGCAGCTTGGAGACCAGCGACTTGACCATTTTAGCAGTGTTCACAGTAGCTAAATACTGAACTCAGAACATGCTGTATATTAAATGTATCTGCGCGTATGTGTGTGTGTGTGTGCCGTCGGCAGTTTGTTGTTTGTGTGTGTGTGTGTGTGATGTGACATTCAGGGCATTTCCAGTGAAGAAAGGCACACAATGCGCAAACGGGGCAAACAATAATAACAAATAAAACGATTTGCTCGACGTATTTTGTGTTGTACTTTAATTAAAAGCAACAAAAAAAAATAAACAACAAACTCGCGGAAAATGTCGAAAAAGCAACCGCTTCGAAGCGCGCTCACTGAATGAATGAATGACGACAGCGACAACAAAAACAGCAAAAATGCTGCTCTACTCTCTCTCTCTCTCACGCTCTTTCACCATACGCTGCGATGCTGCGCCCTCTGCTGTGGTGGGAGTGGGCATCGGCAGAACAAACAAAAACGGCACGCATACACACTAACACATTAACGGCACTGGAATTTTACTATTATTTAGCGCGCTTTCAGTGCAAAAACTAACACATCAAATGTGTGTGAGTGGAAGAGGGAGAGCGAGCGCACAGTGGTGTTGTTCTTGTTGTTTTTTTTTTTGCTAAAATCCTAAGGCAGCTGCACCACCTGCCGACAACGGCAGCAGCGACGCCGGCGCAGCAGCTGTCTGTTAAACGGTCTTAACACGATCAAGCACGTTTGTCATACAACATACCTGGTAGGGTATTGAGTTGTTATCGATAAGTGTAATATATAAAGGGAATACTTACATTTGAAAGGACTTGTTTTCTTGCGCAGCGTTTGCATGGTTGCTATTATGAACGGATTGTAACTCGTATAACGTCGAATGGCTGCGGTTTGCTGCCTTAACGTTGGCAGCTCTACACAAAGGGGGAGGTTATTGTATATATTTTTGAAAACCGGTCGAAGCCCAATTATGTAGTGCACTGGACAGGGTGGTTCCAAACACTAAACACCATGCGCCGTTGTCCTTTCTCGTTGACTTTTGACATTTGAGCGAAAGCGTTCAAACTTTATTTATACGGCGTGCTCCTTCTCAACATACTCCTTATTTTTTCTGCTTCTGTTGTTGTTGTTATTGTTGTTGTAGTGGTCGATGGTATACGCCGGCATTACAAATACAAATACTCACGCCAAGATTATCGATTTTTCAATCGGCATAAATGCATATATGTTTGTGTGTGTGTGTGTGTGTGTGTGTGTGTGTGTATATTTCTATGTTATTTTGCCTACTTTTTAACGTCTTAAAGCACACGGATTGACGCCTTTAAATATGCAGCATTATTACGTCGCACAGCTTCAGCCTTGAATAATCAATAAGCTGCGTACCTTTTACAATTTTGTTTTAAATAAACAAATTCGTGATATATTTGGATTTATCTGCTCTTTTTTTTTGCTCTGCAATTCAAAAACTTTGTTATGAATTGACCTTTAATTAAGTTTTTCTGATAGACAGTTAACCCTTTACTCACACACAAACACACAGTCGCCAAAGTTAATGAATGAATATATATTGCTTTTATTTAACGTTGTTTTTAATATAAGATTACACGCATCGTATTTGTGTAGCCGCTGGAAGCGTTTGGTCGTTTATTTAACTATTAAATATTGCGATTTTAGCGAGTTTAATGCTTATTTGTATATACGCCCACAAAGCACGACGCGAACACAAAAAAAAATCTCGATAGTAAACTCCAAGGATACAAAAAAGGGGGGTGCTTTTTGTGCCAAGCACCCTGTGCATGCCGGTTATATGTGTTATCGATTGCATACGCTACTTCGCAACACTGTACGCTGAGAGCTAACAGCGAGTTAGCAGCTGACTTACATTTTGCTCAAATCTCTCGCTCACATGACCATTTGAGTATAACAGTTCACCAGCTCCATCACGGTTACAGACTGTTACGCTTCATAATTGTTGTTGTTTCGGCGAAGTACGGACGTGTTTATGCGGGTGCGCAGCGTGTAAAAAGTTTTCTTAATCGAACCAAAGTCAGCTAATTAATTATCATACAAAAAAGCCGTTGCTATCAATACTGTGTACGCTGCTTGCCCAGACACCTGTCGCAAACGGCATTTTCTGTGTGTTGTTCTTCAAGTAGGATTCGTGCGCGCGTCACTTAGTAGCAAATTGGAGTCGGCAACAGTTGAATATTTAAAAGTTTGCCCGCTTTGCAATTAGTGAAATAGTGTTAACTGTGTGCATGTGTATGTGTGTGTGAATAAGGCGACATAGCAAACCAGTTAGTTGCCATCCATCAGTTGTAAAAATTATATATACATTTGCTTAAACCTCAGTAGCCTTGCTACTTTGTTTAATGTTAAAACCGGCCACACACATATCTACCCAACAATAGTTTAAAATTATTGGCTAATAGCGCTTTCAAGCTGTTCTTGTGTGCTGATCGCTATGCAAAGTTATTAAAAATTCGAAGGCTTGAAAGTGTTGCAAAATTCAAAAATAGTAATCTGTGTGTGTCCCCAAATCCAAAAGAGAGTGTACTGAAAACGAAGAGCAGCAGCAGCAGCAGACAGCAACAAGATGAATAAAACCTGTGCGCGTTGTCAGAAGGTGGTTTATCCCATCGAGGAGCTTAAATGTCTGGACAAGGTAAGTGACAATTGTGTAAAGTTTTCCACTAAGTAAAAAATTATAAAGCGTTTGTTGTGTTACTGTTTTATATTGTATGTATTGGAATATTTTTTCTTTTCAATTTTGCTCCTTTGTTTTATGCCGCTGCTTCGCACTTGTTGTATACGCGCGTTAGAGCGAGATGTCTATGTAGTCACATGGCCGCCGCTCTCTCATTGATCATGCGTGCCGTTTGCTCTCGTGCTTGTGTCCGTTGTCCCTTGTTTGTTGTTTCTGTGTGTTTATTATCCTACGCAATTCGTGCCCTGTTTGTTGTTGTGGGCGCGTTGGCGCAGCTAGCGCATAGTGTTTTTTTTTTTTTTTTTTAATAATTACTTACCAACAACAACAGCAATAAAAAGTCGTTCGGCTAGTTTGTCGCGACTGCGCAGCTTTAATGCGCTTCTTGGAATTCAGTTTATAGCGTTCAGTTAAATAACGGCATACAAATTTCGTACAACTGCATAAATATGCGAGTGTGTGTGTGTGTGTGTGTGTGTGATTGCGCGGGTGGTTGCTTGGGCTTGCTAAAAATGTTTGCAATTTTCGCCAACTCAGGAAATTGAAAATTACTTTTAATTTGCGTCGCCGTTGCTTCCGCTACATTACTCTGCCTCTTGTCTGTCTCCCTTCTTCTTCTTGCTGCTCACATTGTCTGCGCCAATTTGCGTAAAATTTGCGTATGAAAGCAGCGCAGTCGACGGCAACGTCGACAGACCGTTGCAAACATGCAGCGCTGCTTTTGATCTCTGCTCTTTAAAAAAAATAAATAAATACATACATATGTATGTATGTATAAAATAACAACAAGCAATCCGTTGACTGACCTTGAGCGGCATATTTCGATACCAGTTTCGCATTCTCTCACAAACAAACACACACACACACGCACGCACACACTCCCATTAACGTTGCGGTCATTGCGTCGCTTTCTTCTTGTGCTTATTGGTTTATGCTTAATTCCAGTTTATTTTTATTGACCGTCCGGTTGTCTGAGCTGCGCTGAGTACTCATTCTTCACTCGTGGTGTGTTTTATTTTTGCGTGTTGTGTTTGTCTTTTGCTTTTTGCTTTGTATCTATTTCTGTCCCTGTGGGCATTACACAGAGAGCTTTTACTTATAAAATAGTTGATGCTAAACTTCAAGCTCAAGCGCTGCTAATGTATAGGTGTGTGCATTTGCATATATATATATATATGCTAAACATTAAAGATAACGCGACAAGCAAAAAGCGAGACAATTGTCATTCCATCACTCGTCAAATTCTATTTTGAAAGTCTTGTTGTAATCAGTTCAAACTATCAGTCTCACTAACACAAACACACAAGTGGTGAACATCACTTCTATCGCCTTCTCCCTCCTTCCCTTGGCACACTCTTCTCTGCGTCTTTTAAGCGTTTGTCTATATATAGACAACTGCTTTACACCTTCTCTCTCTCTCTCTCTCGCTTGTCATGCTCTGTCTAAATTTAGCTGCGGAGTAATAAAAACTATTTTAAAGTCTACGCAATGAAGTTAGTTATAAAATATGCAGAAGACAGAGAGAGAGAGAGAGAGAGCCTAATAGAAATGTTGAAACTTTGAAATATTTCAAACTTGAGAAAGGAATTGTTTATTTATGCACATATGTGGCACAGACAAGTTGCAAGCCATTAACAGGGTGTGACTACTGTACTATATGCTGATTATTTATAACAAATGTATATTTCATAAGAATTTTTTTAGATAATAAACAATATTGAGTCATTGACGGTGTGGGAAGGGGTGGTGGGGGGGAGCTCTTTCCATTATTTGTTAAACAATGAAATTGTTTTACACAACAATTTGAAAATATGACGCATATTTTGTTTTGCATGTGAATTTCAAAACACTTTGTATGCAATTGTTTCGTATTGTTAAGACGCAACTTGTTATTACTTTCTTATAATTGTACTTATACTTATGCTCTTATACTTGAACGTTTGTCATTTACAGTACTTGTGCTTGTGCTTATACTTATGCTCTTATATTTAAACGTTTGGTATTTCCAGTACAACTGTTTATTGCTTATTTAATGCCCATTTAACTTTTTGATATGGCAACGCTGACTTTTCATTTTTAACCCATTTACAAGTGAAAAAGTTTTGTTTCCATTTTGCGGTTGTGTCTCTGTTGCTATTGCTGCGTGACGCTGCACGTGACATATCCTATGTGTATATATAGCCTGATATAGAAATCGATATACTCGTGACAGGCAATAAACGGGCATTTTATACCAATTATCTTTGTGCACAAAACTTTATCTTGTGTTGTAAATGAAGAAATGCATTTTGAAAAATGCCGTTAAAGTTGTATGCGCGTACACCGCTGCTCGCGTCGCTGCTCGCGTAGCTGCTGGCGCTTTGTTAATCGATTTTTGATAGCAAACTTCACTCAACTTGTCGCCGCTGTCGACGTCGCTGCTGCTGCTGCAGTTAGCTGCTGCTGCTGTTTGCCAATTTCATTTATCTGACTTTTTTATTTGGCAAATTCACGAATGTGTGAGTTTTCGTTGTTGTTGTTGTAGTTGTTGTTGTTGGCTGAGACAACGATTATTTTATGCTTGCAACGAAAGTAAATGACCTCTTTGTTGCCAGCCCGGAAGCGAGCTTTACATATATATTTTTTTTTTTTGGCCAATTCGTGCAGCGGGGCACGAGTCGACAGTTAGCTGACAGTATAGCGGAGAGAGAGAGAGAGAGAGAGAGAGAGTAGGGGCAGGGCAAGTCAAGCCAAGCGAAGCGTCAAATCCAAGCATCGTCCTCGTATTTGCAACTTCGTTTGCCACTTACCGGCCTGTTGTATATGCATATTTGTTGTTGTTGTTGTTGCTGTTGGTTGTGGAATCAGTGGAGCCGCTGTCATGGCACACTTTTTGGTCTGTCGCTTTGTTCAATGTTTTAATTTTTGCATTTTTCCCAACAACAACGACGACCAATCCGCCATCATGACAAATGACTTTAGCGACAAACTTCAATGAAGCTGAAGTAAAAATAAATAAAATGGCGAAAGTGTGCGATTTGTTGTTAATATGACGTGAATAGAAATGATAAATTTTAAAATAGATTTGTTAATGATCATTTACCTTTTCAAACTATATCAAACCAAAAAAAAGTTTCAAGTTTTCTTCTTCTTCGTTTCCGCTTTCGAACTTGCTGCTCTTTCCAACAAGAAGAACAAGAAGTATAAGAAGATGAAATGCATCGCCAGACAAACAACAACAACAACAGCAATAGCCACAATAGTTTTTATTTATTTTTTGTCCACTCTTCACTCTTCAGTTGAGCTCTCGACTCTCTGTCAAAAAGCGAAGTTCACTTTTGCATGACAATCCATTTCTGAGTGCTCTTGTCTGTTGTCTCTTTCCCCCTAAGGCCAGTCTCCATTTAACATGACAGAGAGCAACTTAACGAAGGGCGCTGCAATTCCATCAACAACAATTCAGGCATGAAAATAAAAGTGGTCAAGCAGCGACGTTGACGTTGACGTCGACTTTGACTTATCGCTGCTTTGCATCTGCTTATCTTCAATTTCCTTTCACATATATTATAAGCATTTCTTTTCTACACTTTTTTTTTTGTTTTTGCTGTGAGAACTTTTTGCGGCTTATGCCATTTTTTGTTGTATTGTTTTCTCAAGCTTTTACCTTCTTTGTTTTTTTTCACTTTCGTTGAAATCACAAAAACCAAAAACACAAAAGCATTTAAGACTCATCAGTTATGCTCCAATTTTCGTTGATCCCTTTGGGCTTGTGCTTTGCAATTGTAATTAGCTGCTGGCTTTTGTGGAAGCTTTTCGGTGTTCAACCTATTTGGCGATATGGCCAATTTATTATGCTAGCCAAAAATAAAAACAACACAGACTGCCAAATGAGAAAATGGAAAGAACAATAATTGTTTTTCCACAGGGAAGTTTGTCTACACTTTAAAGTATGGTGGTATAAGACTCAATAACAGTAAAAATAATTTGTTGCTGGCAAATAATGCGTAAATATATTTGAGTACAATTTGTTCAAAGCTTTTAAAAGAAATGAAATTTGCATACCAAGACACAAAAGCATACACACACACAAAAGCATGCATAACATACACACACACAAAAGCATACACACACACATACGTATTAGAGCATTGCCAACTCTAAAATATTCTATCTACGCTTCCAGTCTTATACTATTTATTTGTACAACTTTGCGTTCGATTTGTTTGGCGTTTTGTGGCCCAAATTTTGCATTGAAAATGTATTAAAAAAACAAAAATTGAAGAAAAAAAATACACAAAATACTTTTGACCAAGTCGGAAAGTGGTAGTCGAAGTTGAAGTTGAGTTTGCTGCTTTTTTTCTTCTCTCTCTTCTACTAAGCCAGTTATTTGCTTGGGGCCATTGGGTATTCAGCATTTCGGCCTCAAGGGGCTTTCCCTCAATTAAATCGTTTCTTATTGTTGCACAAATTCTTTTCGGTAGTTTTGACTAATGATCAAAAATGTTGAAGACTTGAGTGTGTTGCACATACATATATTCTGGCTACCTGTCTGTTCTTTGTTGCTGTCGCTTAAGTGTTCGCTTTCTGTTTCCGGCCATTGATATGTGGGTCAGTTCAGTTTAGTTAAGCTTCATGTTTCTTCTTCTTCTTTCTTCGTCAATGCATTGTCTTTGTCTTTGTCATTTTCAGTTACGCAGATTCCTCTTGACTTGAACTTTTCTCCCCTCTTCTGTGTGTGTTTTGCTTGTTTCCTGTCATTTCTTCTGTCGTATTTTAATTGTTTTCTTTTTGTTGTAGAATTTATGTTAATGCGCATTTGCTTGTAATTTGTTATGCCACGCCCCCATATATACGGCGAGGGGCCAAGACAATTGGCGTCGCATTCATTTACTTGACCTCTCTGTCTTTCCCCTATTGCTTTGTTTAAATTCAATTGATCTTTATTAACTCTGACGTTGTGGGAGAGGGTGGAGTGTGTGAAGGAGGGATAGGGGTTGAGAGGGGCGATCTTTCGTGGCAACCCTGGCGACCCTGCGTTGCGGCTCTTTTATTTTGTGGCAGCATTTGCATGACTTGGTCTCGTCACCATCCAATTGATCCCCGCATGTTGCATGCAACTCAATATTGTGTGTTGTATTTATAACTAGATGCATGCATGTGCACATACACTGAAAGAAAACTATGATGATGACCAAAAAATATGTTAACTGTTCTTACTCTTTTTTTTATACCCTTAACCCATTGAAAATGGGTAAAAAGGGTATAATGGTTTTGTGCAAGAGTATGTAACAGGCAAAAGGAAGCATCTCCGACCCCATAAAGTATATATATTCTTGATCAGCATCAACAGCCGAGCCGATCTCAGAGACTATAGGAGCTAAAGGCTCCAGATTTGGTACATAAGCTCACCTAATCCCTAGGCAATACAAGCTTGTTTTAAATTTTCGATAACTCTTCCCGTTTCCGATATAAACATGTGATCGATAACAACAAAATCTTGAATTTGGAAAACTTTTTGATGCAGTTTGAAAGATTAGACTAAATAAAGATAATCTGTGAAAATGTTATTGAAATCGATTGAGAAACACCGAAGATATGGAACATTGAAGTTTACTCAAGCGTTAAGTATAGGGTTCAGGGTATCGTCTAGTCGAGATTTCTCGACTAGAGCCCACCTACTTTTTTCATCTATGCGTTTTTTTTTTGAGTGTATATAAATAAATGCATATACCAAGATACCCATCAAATAGCATTGCCATCTCTTTGGATGTTCAGTTCAAGTGCACATACACTGAAAGAAAACTATGATCTATTACAAGTTTTGTATAGTAAATAAAAAATTAAAAAAAAATTTTTAACTTTTTTTACTTTTTTTCATCTATGCGTTTTTTTTTTGAGTGTATAGTATATATATAAATAAATGCATATATAGCAAGACCCATCAAACAGCATTGCCATCTCTTTGGATGTTCAGTTCAAGTGCACATACACTGAAAGAAAACTATGATCTATTACAAGTTTTGTATAGTGCATAAAAAATCAAAAAAAAATAAAATTTTAACTTTTTTTTACTTTTTTTTCATCTATGCGTTTTTTCTTTGAGTGTATAAATAGTATACATATAAATGCATATATAGCATTGCCATCTCTTTGGATGTTCAGTTCAAGTGGTTGCTTGACTCTCGACGCTGCCGTCCATCACTTGAGGGTTTTCACGCTTCTCCCCACGCTTCTCCTCCCATTCGCACGCTCCCATCTTTTCTTCTACTCCGCAGCTGAATCATGAAATTCAGCTTTTTAGACAAATCTCTATGTGTGTGTGTGAGTGTGTTTGCTCTTTTGCTCCAGTTTAATGCATCCTCCTCTTGCTCTTCCCTCTTGCCATTTGTCACTTCATCAGCAAAAATTAATCGTCTCGAATTCGGTTTTTACTTCTTTCTTCTTTACATATTTTTCGGTCACACAGCTTTTGCAAATCTCGTACATTATTCAAACTGCCGCCTGCTCCCTACTGAACCGCCTACCCCTCTCCCTCACTCACTCGCTAAACATACCAGAGACAGTCGCAGCTGCTCCACATTAGTTTTCAGCCGCATTGTGCTCCAAATTCAAAAGTTTTCTCATTGTGTGTCTTTTCGCCTCGCTTCCTCCTCCTCCGCAATTGTGCCCCTCTCAAACTCCCTCTCTCTCTGTCTGTCTTTGTTCATATATGAACAGAGAGCATCATGTGTAAGTTTGAGAAGCTTTAAGCTAATTTGCAGGTTTCTAAGATGCTGTAAACGCCTACTCCGCCTTATCCATTAGCAGGTTGCGGCCTGAAGCACTTGATGCAACTAATTTCATTTGCGTTTACCCCCCGCCCTGCGCTAATCTCATATACAAAGCACAATACCAAAACTCCCACAAGACACAAACACTTATACACGCACACAAACACACAGCTGCATATGAACATACAAGCAGTTTAACTGCTTGCATGCATATTTGCAATCGGACTTTGTAATATATATATACATACATACATAGATATGCATTTACATACAGATATGGAAATGAGAGTTTGTGTAACGCGAAATCAAATAAAACTTTATCACAAGTGACAAGTTGCGATGGCAACTCCTTCTCCCGTGAGCTTTTGAGCGTGTGTGTATACATACATACATAAATTAAACAAACAAAATGCAAAAACCAAGTGTGGTGGAATGGTGGAGGAGAGCGGCATGCTATTGACTTTGCTAATTGACTCAAGCCTGAGTGAGCACGAGAGAGAGAGAGGTGTGTAGCGACAAATTGATGAGAGAAGCGCTGAACACACACACACACACAAACAAGTCCCGTTTGCATGCGCCGTTTCAATTTGCAAATTTGTGAAATAGATAAAAAGAGAGAGAAGACGATGCAAGTGTTAATTAGAACACAGGAAGGTGAGCTTAGATCGTGGGCATGTTATACATATCGATGACATGCCTATATGATGAGTGTTGTTGTTAATCTATCGATAGCATAAGTTTATAAGTGTTCTAAACATTAAAGTGCATTCCGTTAAATAAGAGTTGTCAAGAACACTTAAACTACTTCAGACACTTCAGAAAGCCAAACGCACACACTTCAAGTGCAAATAAATCTTAATTTTAAAATGCATTTCACCCAATTTGTGCATTAAACAATTTCTGTTGTCAAAACTTTTGCACAATGCACTTCAAAAGCCATACAAGCAACTTAACAACCATAGCAGGAGCAACAGCAAACAAAACACACAAACAGCACACAAACAAAGAAGAAGACAAAAACGATAGAAAATCGAGAGACACCCAAATTTCACATTGTTGATGGCTTTGTTTTGCTAGTTTTGGGCCACAACAACAAATTCGTAAAAGCATTCAATGTTGGCCAAACAGTTTGTTTAAAAAAGAATTGAACAGCAGCGGGAGATCTGAACAGTAGGAAGATATTTTCATTGTCCAGCACTCCAATCTTGAAGCATTGAGAGAAACGTTTGACCATTTACATACAACAACAACAACATCGACACCAATTCCAACTCAACTGATGATGATGATGATAATAATGACGATGATGCTGCTGTTGCTGGTGCGGCTGACAAGTTGGCCTGAGGTGGAGGGGGGAAGCGAAGCTAACCCGTCCATTCGTTGCTTAAATGCTGTTATGTATCTTTTAACTGAAGATACCGTTATGAGCATGGAAAATATGAAGAAGAAAAAAACCCCAAACACACACTTCTCCCATAACACTCTCATGATGATTTACTATTCGACCCGTTCCCGATGCGTATCCCATGTGCGCATGCAAAGCAAAGAAAAAAATACACAGCTAGAAAAAAAGAGAAGCATCCGCAAGTTAATGAAACACTCACAGTAGATAAAAAGAGACAGCAAAAAAAAAAAAAAAAAAAAGACCCAGCAGTTTGCCCGTTTCTCACTCGTTGCCAGGGTCGTTCTCCAGCAGCAGTTGGCTTAGCTCACTGACACTTTGTCGCCTCCAGCTTGGCTTGCTTCGCATTGCTTCGGCGTGAGTCACTCACAGCATATTCGCTGAGGTTGATGTAATGTTTTTTTTTATTGTTGACGCAAAGAACGGAGAACGAAGCCAGCTGGTCCCATCAGCACCTCAGTTGGTGGCCGCTTTATTTGAAGTACGAGGCAAACAAATAAAATTAATAAACAAATTATGTGGCATATCTGTAGTATCTGTATACACAGCGCAAATAATCGTATCTATATTGCTTGCAAAAACGTGCAAATATGTTTCGAAAATGAATTCCCACCCACACGATTCAAATCGTTTGTTATTGTTGCAAATAACAAACGTTAGATTGATGCAGTTTGTGTTCCATTTGGAATACATGTTGCAAAGGCTGTTGTGTGTGATCTTTTCGGGAAATAAGTGTTTAGTAAAGCTTTGCAAATGGTTTTGTATACAAAAAAGATTTGAAAATATATATGAAATATGGTCAACAAATCAAAATGAAAGATTAAGAGACGAAAGAACGAGAGAGATATGTTGAATGCGAAATAATTATACTTAAAACCATTTGGCATATCCCAAAATATCTGTTTCTAGATTTAATCTAGAGGTAAAAACATGACTAAAGAGATTTAGATAAATTTAAAATCGGTTTAGTTTTAACAAAGTTATGGCAAAAAGAAACTTCGAACTATTCCCAAGCAACATTTTAATTATAAAAAATAGATTTGATACTGTTCCCAAGCAACGTTTTAATGAAATTATGACAGTAGAACTGTTCCCCTTTACCAAAGCAGATAAATATTCAGATGATAAACAACACTAATTGAAGGTTGATCAGAATCTGTTCTACTTGTGCTACTCACTTATGTCAAACTACAGTATATCTCACACGTATACGTATGTATGTGTGTATGTGAATTGGAATGCAATGCCATTTCAATATATCAGTTTGCAGTTTGCAGATAACTGTAGTTACTCTTGTCTTGTTGTCTTTTTTTTGGTATTTTTATCATTGTACATACATGGGCATATCTTTTTCGCATATTTAACGTTTGTTATATTTTAGTGTTTACCGTTTACCGTTCTCACCGTTAGGCTACTGTCTGTTGTATATTTCGAGAGCTTTTATTTTTTAGTATCTAATTTCCGAGGCGTGTTGTGTTTTTGTAATTGTGTGCGATGCCCGATTACGTCATTCCCAAAGCCTGTCAGCTGTGAGCTCAACTATTTTGATACATATACAAAAGCAACAAGTCTGAACGTGTAATAATTGCAAAACTCACAAACCTGAGAGCATTTCCAGTTTCGTTTCAAAACAAAGGCAATTTCGAATCAAGTCACTGCGAATTAGTTATAGACATTTAGACAGACTCAATTTTGGTGGTAAAGTCGCTTTTGTTATTTATGTGACACACACACCCCGCTACACCCCCCACTACTCCGACACTATCTAATGATTTTTAATTACCCAACAAAAATACTCAATTAAACGAATTCGAAAAACGGCAAACAAATTAGAAACTTGTCGATCAATGAGCGATAAATAAAGTACAGATCCAACAAATAGATATAGAGCTGACAAATCAACAACAACAACAACTATTTGCTTTGTTGTTGGAAAGGAAAAGTAAAGCAGCTCTGAAGTGAGAAGAATTGCATAAGCAAACACAGACAGAGGGGGAGAGAGAGAGGGGGAGAGGGAGAGGGAGGGCAAGTAATCAGTTGGAAAACATTGTTTAATTATTACAAAAGCTAAGTCAGACAGAAACAAATACAGTTTCTCCCCATTACAACAACAACAACTGATCAACAGTCCAGTCACGTCAATGTGGCAACAATTAAAACTATTTTCGGCAACAACAACAACAACATCAGCTGATAATGACAATTATGTCATGTGTGAGAGCGAGAGCGAGAGATAGAAATAGGCTTTTGAATGTACATGTACATTCATGTATGCCATTAAGTATTACTTCATACATATATGGCCAGGCGTTCGGCCACCCATATAAGGCCTGGAAGGCGACACTTGTGGACGTGTACGTGTGTACGTGTGTGTGTGGGGATTGTGGATTGTCATAACGGCATCTCAAACGCGTAATCGAAAGAGGGGAAAGAGGAGGGGCGATCAGGTATCTGAAATGACTCAACTCAGCGCGCGATCTCACATGATTCTAATTACCATTTATGGCATTATCCAATTGAAACAACACACACACACGCTCACACACACACACACACGCACACATACTGCAATCAAGAACAACCTACCTTGACCCCAATCTTATGTCGAGTACTGCGTCTAGCCCAAAATGCAAATGCAAACAGAAACGGATAACAAACAAGACCCAAACAATAGACTGAAAAAACCAAATGTTGATGAACTGAATACCCTTTTATATACCCTGAAAATGGGTAAAAAGGTTTTGCGGTTTTGTGCAAAAGTATGTAACAGGCAGATGGAAGCATCTCTGAACCCCATAAGTATATATATATATTATAGTCGAGTCGATATAGCCATGTCTGTCTCTCCATCCATCCGATCTCAGAGACTATAAAAGCTAGTGACTCCAGACTTGTATTATAAACTCGCCTACTCCCTAGGCAGTACAAGTAAGTTTAAATGGATCGTACTTATAACTAAGTCAATAAGATTTTAAACGGAAATAACATTTTGATTAATAAATCAAAGCTGATCAAAGCGATATGATATATATATATTTTACACGATTTTTATAACATTAGCTCGTCTTACCGCTAGGCAGTAGAAGTTTTTTTAAAATGTTCGATAACTTTATTCGTTTTCGATATACACATGTTATCGATAACAACAAAATCTTGAATATCGAGGCTAGAGACTCCAGATTTGGTACGAAAGCTCGCCTAATCCCTAGGCAGTACAAGTTGGTTTCGATAACTTCGATAACTCTTTCCGTTTCCGATATGCACATGTTATCGATAACAACAAAATCTTGAATTTGAAAAACTTTGAAAAGGCGTTTGAAACATTAGGCGAAATAATGAAAATCTGTGAAAATTTCATTGAAATCGGTTAAGGAACACCGGAGATAAATATTATTTAAAAATATCTGTGAAATTTTCATTGAAATCGGTTAAGGAACACCGGAGATAAATATTAATTGAAAAATATTTTGACAGAATAAGTTTTTTTAAACTCAGGTGAAGTTCTCCAGCTATCTAGCTATATAGTTAAAGTTTCCTAAAAAGATAAAAAACAATAAAAAAAACTTTCCTAAACTTATCTCATATGATATGTTAAGGTAATAACACAACATCTCGGCACGTTTAAGTACACGATTAAGATCTTGACAAGCCCATATAGCATAGAGCTGATGACAAAGTTCTTTAACGCACTGTACAACACTGAATAGCCACAACAACAACAACATTGCCAAGCAGTTGTAAGTGAAACAGAGCGTGCAAAATATATGCCTAAACCTGAGTGGTTTTAAGGTGGGCGCAGACAGTCTTATAATGGTAGAACGGGGAGGGGAAAGGGGGGGGGGGGGGGGTGAGGGTAGTCATGTTAAATTGACCGAAACGCGACGCAGCAAACTTGAACTTAATTTGCCACTCTTTGGGGCAGCCCGCACAACAACAAATTTCTGTGAGAAAGATGCCAAAAAAAAAAATAAATAAAAAATAAAAAAAATAAATAAATAAAAAATATTTACAAAGCTTTTGGTATGAAAGTTTCGTAACGTATTTGTGTTGTAGTTGCGAATTTTGTGCTACTGTTTGTGTTTTTTGGGGGGAACTCTATCTTGTGTGCATGTGTGTGTGTGTGTGTGTGTGTGTTCTATAGTTACAAGCTAGTTTTTGTGGATGTTAGAGGGAAGTAGTTTAATACTGCATCCGTCGCTTTCACTTCCGCCTCATCAGCTGCTGTGCTCCCGTATCATCAGCTCATGTGCACTCAAACATCACACACACACACACACATGCACACACGTACACACACATGCGCTACCCGCCTACCATTAGTATCATCATAATCATCAAGCAGCAACAACTCTCCATCACACTACACTATCATCATTATCGTGTTGAGCAGCTGCCAGCGCAAGTGGGTTTCACTTACAAGCAGATAAAAACACACAAACGTGGGTGGGTCGTCACAAGTGTGCTCCACTTGCACCTACTGCTTCTTCTTCTTCTTCTTAGCATGTGCAGTTTGTTGTTGTTGTTGCTAATGATGCACTCACACACACACACACACACGTGCAGTCTGCTATTTAAATTGGATTCACTAAAACCAACATTTAACATTTGATATATGTTTCCTTTTGCTTCTTCTTTTTTGCCATATGCTCCATTCCAGTTCAGTTCAGTTTGCCAAGAATCGCATTACTCTCGATATATATCTCGCACGTGTGAATTGTGCTATTAGAAAGTGATTTGTGTTCTGCAAATGTTTTTCTGAATTTCAGGGAAACAAAAATACTTTCGACTCAAAAAGTTGAAAGAGAAATGCGTTTAGTATTCAGCTCCAGACTTGAGTGATATATGCGTTAAGGTTTCCTCTTTATTACGCTTACTTTCTCTATAAACGCAGGTATTGTATATCCGAAAAGTTAACCTAAGATATTTGAGATATTTTTGTGGCTTTTCATTGAATTCTCAACCTTTAACTTTGCTTCTAATGCAATTCTTCATATATTAACTAAAAATCTTCAAAATCTTGGCTTTTGAAACATTAGACAAGATAATGACAATCCACAAATTTTTATTGAAATCAGTTTAAAACCATCTGAGATATGGAACATTGCAATTGAGGAACGAATGCAGTATATGCGTAAAAATACACATGCACATGCTGTTACTCTCCAGAGCTCAGCTGCTGTTAATTAACATTTAAAGTTACAGATCAGCCTAAATTCTGTTCGCCTGGTATTCCAGACAGAACTGTATCGAGAAAATTTACTTTTTGATCATCTGAAAAATAACAAAAATATAAATAAAAAAAATACCAAAAAATAAATAATAAATCAATGAAATAATTTACTTTGAAAAATAACAAAAATATCAAAAAAATACCAAAAATACTAAATATTCCGAAAAACTCGAAAAATCATGCTGAATAAATTATAAAAAAAAACACTTTGCAGTTGATTACATTTTTAAAATATATTTTTATTTAATTGTTTTTGTATAGCTCACACAACAGTGTACATAATTACATTTAATGATGTACAGTATTCATTATTTGTACCTTATTCAATACATTATATTTTTTTTATATTTTTGTTATTTTTTTAATATTTTTTCATAGCTTCTTATACAATATATGATGTATTAAATGCTAATTACAATATATTTGACATATCGTTAATGCGTATTAATTATTGAAACTGTTAAAGATTTAGATATACAATATTGTATTGTATGTTTGTATGTATGTGTAGGACTGATAAAGTGAATTATGTATGAGAGTAAATAGGTATGTTGTATGTAGGGTATAGATTTCTTAAGTTAATTGCCTCAGTATATAGAGAGAAAGATGTTTATTAAACATATATTTATACCCTTAAATTGGTGTGGGTGCAGGGTATCTTCTATTCGGGATTTCTCAACTATTTTTTTTTTTATTTTTTTTTTTTGGCATTTTGTTACCATTTTAGTTGTTTGGTTCGTGTTCATTTTACCATTGTTGAGTGTTGTTGATGTTGTTGTTTGTTTTATGTTGTTGTTGTTGGCCTCATTTGTAATTTTGCTGCTCGCTGGCCTGACTCTTGTAATCCAATCCGACGCAAAGAGAGCTGAGCTGCGCGTTCGCTTTCAAGCTTAGCATGCCAAATCTCAAATCCCAATCCCCAGTTGTATGCTTTATGGGTCTCTGTCGCGTCCGTCTGTTGTCCCTTTGTCCCGTTGTCCGTTGTGTTTGCTGTGGCTCATGCCAATTGTTGGTCGTTTAAAATGTTGAAAGCGTGCAAATTCGAATGCAAATTTAACACCACTCGTCGTGGTTGACAACAACAACAACAAATTGCAACAACATTAAAAAAAACACTTACGGTCTTTTTTTTCTTTTTTTTAATTTGGAAATTGAGCCGCAAATTGAAAAGCAAGACGAGAAGCGAGCAGAGCGGCAAATAAAAAGTGGGTTAAAGCGAGCAAAGAAAATAATATGCAGCATGCACAACAACAAAATGATTACCTCACACACATACACACACACACACAGACACGTAACGATCGCCGAGACTGCATTTGGTTGTGAAAGTGAAATTGAATTTTATTAGTGTGTGTGCGGTCATCACCAAAAGCTCATCAAAGTGCAGTTACATAGTTGTCAAAATGAGAGCAAACGTCCGAGAGAGAGAGCGACGCTCTTCTAACACATCTTTGTTGTTGTTTTTGCGCTCTCAGCTCTCTCTGCGTTTTACAGTTACGCATGCGCTGCGCAGCTTATGGAAGAAGAAGAAATTGTGGAATATTTAATACTTTTGCAAGTTTGAAATTGAATTTTATTAGTGTGTGTGCGGTCATCACCAAAAGCTCATCAAAGTGCAGTTACATAGTTGTCAAAACGAGAGCAGAGAGCGAGAGAGAGAGACGCTCTCTTCGAACACTTCATTGTTGTTGTTTTTGCGCTCTCAGCTCTCTCTGCGTTTTACAGTTACGCATGCGCTGCGCAGCTTATGCAAGAAGAAGACATTGTGGAATATTTAATACTTTTGCAAGTTTGACACCAAACAAAAATAGTTTTTTTAATGTTTCAAACTTTCTCAAAGGGATATAAAATTGAAAAAAAAAATGTATACCCAAGAATATAGCTTACGCTCATTCTTAACATCTGAGCTCTTAGCTGTCTTAACTTTTCAAGTCGGTTTACAAGTTCCAAGTCAGCAACAACAACAAGAACAACAACAAGAACAACAACAAGAACAACCACATACCAAGTTTAAATCCGTTGATTTATTAAAACTTTTCTTCGGACTCTTGTGGCTTACTGCGGCTTTTATTTTGTACCAATTTCGATGCCAATGGAATGTGGTGTGCATGTTGTTGTTTTTTTCCTTTTTGTTTTTGTTGTTTTTTGTAACACCCCAGAGTGGGTTGGCATTGAGTATGGGAGAGTGACTGAAACTGGTTTTCTTCTTAGCTAACTGTGATGAAATCGCAATCACTTTTATCATTTTTGCGCGTCTGGGTTTGTGTCTACGCTTTGATGGTTGATGTCTGTGATGCGGCTGCTCTGGTGGCTTTGCTCTGTGTGTGTGTGTGAAACCAATTATCGCATTTTTCGCGACTGCTCTCTCTCGCTAATCCTCAGACAAGTTAATCGTTTGTTGACCTCCAAGCAAAGTTGCACACAAATTTGCATAACACGCCTGCCTCCCCCTCTCCCTCGTCCTGCTCCTCTGCCAGTCTGCCTGAATTGAACTGCATTCTTTTGGCGTCGCCAAACTCTTACTCTGCGTCTGCCAAGAATTCACAATCCACACAAATTAGACACTTGATAGAGCGAAGTTGCAGTTGCAGACGGCTTAAAGCTTATCGCTAGCTGGTTTTCGTAATGGTAGCAATCACAGATCGGAGTTATGAATACCGGTTTTCAAAGTTTACGAGTTTAAAAAACACAGAAAAAAGTATTGCTTAATCATTTCCTATTTTTTTTTTTTTTTTTTTTTTTTTTTGGGTATTTCAAAAAGTTTCGCAAGAACAAAAGTTTTATAGAACTTTTGCTTCAACTGATAAGCACTTATCTAGCAATTTGTGT
This sequence comes from Scaptomyza reducta, assembly GCA_035044485.1. Classification (NCBI taxonomy): domain Eukaryota; kingdom Metazoa; phylum Arthropoda; class Insecta; order Diptera; family Drosophilidae; genus Scaptomyza; species Scaptomyza reducta. Next base: position 104,494 of record JAWNNV010000368.1, read on the forward strand.
TGCCCCGCGGCTACCCCTTAACCTGACCACCAACCAATTAGTTGCACAAAAGACACAACTAACTACTTCAATGCTCGTAAAGCTAAAAATCTTCAAAAAAAAAGAAGTTTTTTATGGTTTTAGTTGCAACGAAGAACAACTGAAAACACACAGACAATAAAACTAGGAACTGTCCAAGTGTAGAGTATATAAATGTGCAGATACTCTGCCAGCCACCATCCGACTTTTCTAGGTCGGAAATGACTTTTATCTATTTGCTAAACTTTTGTGTTGGACATTTTATTGGGTCACAGGGTATTTGATTGTAAGGAAATGTTGTCCCTTGCTCTGGCTATAATAATTTGCTAACAATTTGCTTTTATTCTCTGCTTCTTCCCGTTACAGACATGGCACAAAACGTGTTTCAAATGCACAGAATGCGGAATGACGCTCAATATGAAAACCTACAAGGGCTACAATAAAATGCCGTACTGCGAGGCGTAAGTATTAACCAAATGAACGTACTCGAGGATCAAGAGTGAAGGAGGAGGGGTGGGGGAAACGTTAGGTTAGCTTGTTATACTAACCTTGATTTGTGCCCCTCATCGTCGACGTGCAATCTTCATTAGCGTCGTTTATCTTATCGCCCCGCCTTCCCCCCTGCCCGCCCGCACTGGTAACAGATAAGCAGTTAGCCAACATTGGCTTTTGTGCACAGTTTTCTATGGAAATCGCAGCAACAGCTGTCCAATTCTCTACCAGGAGGGGGGGAGGGGAAGTGGGTCGCCACTTGTCACGTGCTGTTGCCGCACGAATTGTGAATTGCAGCTGTTTTCAACAAAAAAAAAACATAAAATAAAAAGGTGCGGAAATGCGGCGACACTTTAGTGTGAGAAAGTCAAAGCGAGAGCGAGAGAGAGAGGGAGAGAGAGAGAGGTGGGGGACTGAGAGGGTAGATAGTAGACAGTTGCAATGTGGCCTGCAGCATTGCAGCAACTTTAACCCCGTTTGAATTGCAATTTCTCTCTGTTTGTTTGTGTCGCATCCTGTGCGGAGTAAGGGGGGAGGGGGGAGTAATGGGGAGATAAGGGATCAAGGAGTAGTACACTGAGAGATATAAGTATGAAACTCTTTAATCAACTTCACGACAGTCTGAACTAATGAGCAAATATTTGAAATCATTTATAACTCCACTTAAATTAAGTCCAAATGTACTTAAATCAAGATCAAGAACATCAGCAAACTTCACTTGCATCAAGTACAACTCTACTGACATAAAGATTAAACATTTGCAACTTAAGAAAGTTCACTTTTAATACGAAATTAAGCTAAAAATACTTTAAAATTGGCTATAAATGAAGTTTTCAATTCAAAATCTATTTAAATCAATATAAATAACAGTAAATTGGAAAGTAAAAATAATTAAGTCAATTTAAACTTCACTTGTATCAAGTACAATTCCACTGAAATGAAGATTAAGCATTTGCGACTTAAGAAATTTAATATTTAAGAAGAAAATAAGATAAAAATACTTAAAAATTGTCTATAAATGAAGTTTTCAAGTCAAACTTTACTTAAATCAAGATAAACATTAGAAAATTTTCGAGTTTAAAACAATTAAGTCAAGTTAAATTTCACTTAAGTACGACTCTACTGAAATGAAGATTAAGCATTTGCGACTTAAAAATTTCAACTTTTAATCGGAAATTAAGTTAAAAATACTTAAAAATTGTCTATAAATGAAGTTTTCAAGTCAAAATTTACATAAATCAAGACTAACATCAGAAAATTTGCAAGTTTAAAATAATTAAGTCAAGCTAAACTTTTTTTGTAACAAGTACGATTCCACTGAAATGAAGATTAAACATTTGCGACTAAAGAAATTTCACTTTTAAGAAGAAAATAAGTTAAAAATACTTAAAATTGTCTATAAATGAAGTTTTCAAGCCAAAATTTGTTTAAATCAAGATCGACATCAGAAAATATTCGAGTTAAAAATACTTAAGTCAATTTAAACTTCACTTGTATCAAGTACATTTATACTAAAATTAAGATTAAGCATTTACGCATTATGCAATTTCACTTTTAATACGATATTAAGTTAAAAATATTTAAAAATTGTCTATAAATGAAGTTTTCAAGTCAAAATTTACTTAAATCAATATAAATATCGGATATTAAGTTAAAATTACTTAAAAATTGTCTATATATGAAGTTTTTAGTGGGACATGCTTGGTTTCTTTTCGCTGTGTATAGGTAGAGAGTGGGGATCAGGGAGCACATGGGGAATAGGCAGTGGGGAGTCGTGCCACTGCCACTGCCACTGCCACAGCCACATACACCATGTTTATTGTTCTATCTAGAATGTTGCACAGCTCATTGAAACAAGCGCGTTGTAGTTTTTCGCATTGTGAACATTGTGTATAGTATCTCTGGTGTGTGTGTGTGTGTGAGTGTGTGTATTGTGTTGTTGCAACATTGGTGTTGCACAGTTTTGAGTTTTGCTGCCACCACTGCAGTGCGTGCGCCATTTGTTGGCCTTGAGCCAAAGCGGCGAAAGGCGCAAGCAAGAGAGCTCTCTCTAATGCAGATTTATTGTGCCCCATGCCACCGCTGCGGGAATAAAAATTCCATGCGGATTGAGTTATGCGTCCGTTAGCTTCACTCTGACGCAGTACGGCCAATCCTCCACTCCCCTCTCCCCTCTCCCTTTGCCGATGATGTCATGCATGTGCAACTCCTCGATAAATGGGGCGTGGCATTGCCTTCCTTTCTTACCACTTTCACTGCAGTCTTTGCACCTCATTTTGTGGCAGTCTTTTGGGGCTCCATTTGCTTGCATACGTGACGTCACGTACAACAACAACAACAACAACAAGAAATCCTATTGGATTTTATAATTGCTTGAGAACTTCTTGCCACTTTTCTTGCAACTTTTCTCAGCCACTTTGGGGTCAGCAAAAGTTTTATCGCCCTGGCCCTCAATGGAATAGGGATTGTAATAAATTATGAACTACACAAACTAAGGAGACACCCAGAAGAGAGACAAAGAGAGAGAGAGAGGCAGAGAGAACGACGGAGATTTAAAACGCCGGAGACATGCAATTATAGTTATGTGCCACATGTGGCAGAGGCGGCGCTTCCACACGCTCGCCACAATTGTTATTTTAATTGGATGAGTCAAGTATTCGAACATAAAACATTATTTATAAGCAGCACTTCCATTTTGTTAGCCCCAAGGATAACAGCTACTCCTTCAAACTTTGATTGATAGCCAAGAAAAAAAAAAATCGAATCTAATCATTTTTTCAAACTTTGCTTTGAACCCAACTTTCTCCCCCCTTTTGCAATGGACTCCCTGTGAACCCATTGAAAATGTGTGCAAAGGGTATGTCAAAGGCAGAAGGAAGCATCTCCGACCCCATAAAGTGTATATATTCTTGATCAGCCGGGTCGATATATATGTATGTGCCGATCTCAGACACTATAAGAGCTAGATACTACAAATGTGGAACATAAGCTCGTCTAATCCCTAGGTTTGTTTTTAATTTTCGATAACTTTTGCCGTTTCCGATATACACATGTTATCGATAACAACAAAAGCTTGAATTTGGAAAACTTTGAGACGCCATTCGAAACATGAAACGAAATAATGAGAATCTTTGATCGATAACTCTTCCCGTTTCCGATATACACATGTTATCGATAACAACAAAATCTTGAATTTGGAAAACTTTGAGACGCTGTTAGAAACATTACACGAAATAATGACAATCTGTGAAATTTTTATCGATAACTCTTCCCGTTTCCGATATACACATGTTATCGATAACAACAAAATCTTGAATTTGGAAAACTTTGAGACGCAGTTAGAAACATTACACGAAATAATGAGAATCTGTGAATTTTTTATCGATAACTCTTCCCGTTTCCGATATACACATGTTATCGATAACAACAAAATCTTGAATTTGGAAAACTTTGTGATGCAGTTTGAAACATTAATCGAAATAATGACAATGTGTGAAATTTGTATTGAAATCGATTGGGAAACATCGGAGATATGGAACATTGAAGTTAAGTCCAAGTATGCAGTATACACACACACACATACTTGCAAGCACTGACTGTACTCGTTAAGTATGGGGTTCAGGGTATCTTCTAGTCGGTATTTCTCAACTCGTTCTTACTTTTTACTCCTAACCTAATTGTGTCTTGAAGTAAAAGCAAGGCACAGGGCACACAGGACAACGGAACAAACACACACACACACACACAACACACACAACACACACAACACACACAGATACCAATACAAATTGAGGCTTATTCAACTCATGTATCCATTACATTACTCAGCTCTTGCATTTAGTTGGAATTGAACTAGAAAACGAGTTGTGTTTACAATGTTTTGTCGGCCTCCTTTTTGCACATTTTATTTCATTTATTTATATCAACTATGTATGTAGGTATGTATGTAGGTATGAATGTATATATGTATATGTTTTGTACTTGTATTTTTCATTCCATAACAAATAAAAAAGATAGATAGAAGATGGACAGAAAACATCTGCACTGAACAAAACCCACAAACACAATTCACATACAACACAAACACACACACACATATATATATATATGTATATATATATACATACATACATATTTATACGTATTATATTCGCATCTGCACATTTATTTATTAACATAAAAAGCCAGTGAACCATGGTCTTATGCCCTCCAGTTGGCAAAAAAAAATCTCCCAATTCCTTGCTAGCTAAAAATGCCTGTTGTGGATAGTTGGATGGATGGATGGATGGATGGATGGATGGATGGATGCATGGATTGTTGGATGGTTGGATGGATGTGTGTTCCACATTTCTCAGCAATTCCATTCGAAAGTTCTTTTCTAATCTTCTCATTTCACGTTTTGTGCACATTTCTCTCGATTTGTTTTTGGTTCACTTTCATTCGGGAAAGCAGAGCTTAAATATGTGGGAATTTTTATAGATTAGTCGAAACAAAAGCAGCGACCGCAAACTACATTTCAATTACCAAATAAATATTTGGCTCTGCCTCATTTCTGTATGCTAAACACAACAAAGCTCTCCTCGCCTCGCCTCGCCTCGCCCAAACAATGAACTGGGAGTGTCAATCGAATAATGATTCCGAGTTTATAGCTTCGATCTGAATAGACTGCTTTAAGCATCGAGTAAAGGCGCACTTGAATGCGATTTAATGAACTTTATTATTTCTCTCGTTCGTTTGTTCAAAGTGGGATTAAATTGCGTCAGCTTTTAATCGCATTTTCATTTTCATTCTCTCGTCTGTCGTCTCTCGTCTGATGTGAAACCCAAACCACATATTTAACTATTTTAACTGGCTTAAAAGCTTTTGAGCCGGCCACGAAAATAATTGAGTTTTGGCTTTGCTTTAAGTCCCAATTTGCGTTCTATTTTTGCATATTTTAATCAACAATTAATTTGAACAATTTGACGCTTAATGCACAATTCGTGTCGATTATCTTTCACATGCAGCTAGCTTAATTTCCGCATATCCTTTGTAAGCTTGTCTTATCAATGTCCTGTTTGTCGTGTCACTCGTCCTTGCTCACCCACCCTCCCTCCAGCATTGATCCATTGCGCAAAATGTTAACCAACAAAAGGCTTGTCACATGGAAATTCCACACCAATCCACAAATCACATGCAAAAAAAATGTTGACATCAATGAATATGTCCCTATCAACTCCACCCCTTTACCCCCCTCCTCTTGGGTTATTTGTTTTGTTTGTTGGTCAGCAGCTCGTTGCCTAGTTTATATACTGTCCATATATATATATATGCATGTTTGTTCGCGAGATAGCTTTGCTTGTTTGCGCTATCCAGGTCTCTCCCCACACATCAACAGCAATTTACGTTTAACTCATGAACAGCACACAGAATGGCAGGCGAACGCGAGTTCATAACAGACTGAAGGGCTTAATAGATGCTCTGTAAAAGGGCATTTAACAGCAATGAGAATGTAATGGATGTATTACATTCTCATTGTTTAACAGCTCTCTGTTCATTTGGAATGGATCATGTTAGTTAAAAGATTTTAAATATGTTTATGTTTAGATGGCTTTGCTGTAAAAATGGCATTTAACAGCAGAGAGAATGTAATATAATATATAATATTACATTCTCATTGTTTAACAGTTCTCTGTTAATTGGGTATGGATCATGTTAGTTAAAAGATTTTAAATATGTTTATGTTCTCTGTTAATTTGATATGGATCTTTTTATGTTAACATATTTTTAGATAACAGAAAAGAGTTGTTGACTAAATCATCTATTGAATGTTGTTGTATGTATAAATTCGCAATAGAGAAAAGAGCAATATTTATTTTATAGATATAGATCATCATGTCATTTAAAATACTTTAATATGTTTATGTTTATATCTCTTTGTTTATGTTTATAACTCTTTGCTGTAAAGGGGGATTTAACAGATCTCTGTAATGAATTGTAATGGATGTTCTCATGTTAACATAATTTTAGATAACAGAAAAACGTATTGAATAATATGTATATAATTCGTAATATAAAGAAGATTAATATTTTTTCTATAATTTTTCAAAAATAGCGCATCATGTTATTTATAAGTCATATATTTTGTTTATATTTATATCTCTTTGCTGTAAAAGAGCATTTAACAGTTCTATGTTAATTTGGTATGGATCTTTTTATGTTAACATAACTTTAGATAGGCCAATGAGAATGTAATACAGAATGTAGATAGGCATCTAATGAATAGTTAACATAACTCTTATTAGAAAGGGTAGCAACAATAGCTCATGTTATTTAAAAGACTTTAAATGTGTTTATGTTTATATCTATATCAACAAATCTTAAAACTCATAAAATAACATTTTCAACAGCTATTTCTTGCTAATATTTATAGCATTTGTGAAGCTTTAGAATTTTGTACTTTATTATATTTATAGATATTGTTATGATTGATTGTATTCATTTCAAAACGAGTTACTCAACTTATTCGAGTACATTCCATACAAAAACGTTGTTTACAGGATATATTTAAAAGACAATGAAGAACAACAAAATTGTTGTTGCTCTCGTTGTTGTTGTTGTTGTTACTGGGTGTATATTGTTTACAGATAAATTAAAATTCTTTGATAGTAAAAAGTAAAGCAGCGTAAACAACAACAACAATAGTTGCTTGTCACGCACAGCAGCTGCACTGTGATTGTTGTTGTTGTTGTTGCTGGTAACTGGTTACTGTTGCTGGCGTGCGTGTTGCTGCTGCTGTTGCTGTTGCTGCTGCTGTTGTTGATCTATTGGGAACGTGCCGAGACATCCGCTGCTGTTTGCTCTGACCGCTGCTGGCGCTTAAGCATTGTTATGTCATCATTGCCAGCTAACAGCAACAGCAACAACAGCAATATGTGCCACCAGCAACAACAGCAGCAATGCGCCTTTTGTCAACAGCGGGGCGCCCCTGCACCCTGCCCCCTGCAAACAACAATAATAACTGAAGGGGGGCAGACCTACATGCATGAGCTAACCGGTCAATGGTCATTAAACGGCCTTGTGCCACTGCTGTTTGCAACCCCCCCCTACCCCTCCGCGACCACCTTGCCACTAGACCAGCGATTGCTGACCACAAATTGGTATTGAAAGTGGGTGAGGGGGTGGTTGGTGGGGTGCTTACAAGCCATAACGTTTGGGTCAGCTCTCGTACGCCTTCTCTCTCTTCTCTCTCTCTCTCTCTCTCTCTCTCTCCTTCACTTTATCTGCGACATGTCGCAAAACTAAATTAGCCCTAGCCGTAGCAGCAAATGGAATTTTGCAAGCATACACACATACATACATACATACACATACATACATACATACATACATACATACATACATAAACACATACATACATGAATACATACATACACACATACATGCATACATACATACATACATACATAAACACATACATACACACATACGTACACACATACATACACACACACACACACACACACACACACACACACACACACACACACACTACATACATACATACATACATACATACATGCATACATACACACACACATACATACATACACACATACATACATACACACATACATACATACATATATTTATTACACAAAACAATCGTAAAACCCAAACACCCGCCCCCTTACACCCCCTCCCCTCCCCCCACCTTGCTGTTAAATGCTAAAGGCGGCGACAGCTGGGTTCGATTTGTCCAATAATATCCATAAATATTCTATAAGCCAATTTAGCGCAATTACAATAACAATATGAAAAGTTGCCGCGGGAGGGAGGGGAGAGGTGTTGGGGATTGGGGCGGTAGTAACTAAAGAATGGCCCCAGCAATGGGTTTATCAACCTTTAGTAACTGTTATTGTTATTGCTGTTGTTGCTGTTGTTGTTGCTGTGGTTGTTGTTGTTGCTGCTGTTGCTATTGTTGTTGTTGTTGCAGTTGCTGTTGCTGTTGCTGTTGCTGTGGTTATCAGTTGCTGGCATCGCGAGTTGCAATCAATCGATCGATTAGCCAACTGATAGGTTAAAATACTCCACAACACACACACACACACATACACTATGACAATGAATAATATGTGCATGTGTGTGTGTGTGTTGTTGTTGTTGTTGTTGTTTGTTTGTTTATCTGACTTTGGTTTCCTTTGCTTTCTTTGGCCGTAATTAAATTGATGTATTAGTCCATGGGGAGCATTAATCATAAAAGTATTGCATTTTCTTCGTATTGTTTGCCCCATTCAACATTATACTATTTTTTCCCCATACATATATATATATATATATATAGTTTCCGATAACATAGAAATCACAACAACAACAACTATGAAATTGTGATTGATAAACAAAAATGTGCGAAATGTGTTTTGTTGTTGTATGATTTTATATGTTTTGTTGTTTGTGGGACATTTTTATAACTTTTTTAGCTGTTCCTAAACCAATTTGTGACAATTATAACGTTGTTCAACACGGAATTTTAAAAGAATATTTGTTAGTAGGAAAAGTTTATTATTTTTGTACGCTGAACTCATTGAAAATGGGTAAAACGGGTATAATGGTTTTGTGCAAAAGTATGTTACAGGCAGAAGGAAGCATCTCCGACCACATAAAGTATATATATTCTTGATCAGCATCAACAGTCGAGTCGATCTCAGAGACTATGAGAGCTAGAGACTCCAGATTTGGTACATAAGCTCGCCTAATCCCTAGGCAGTACAAGTGTGTTTTAAATTTTCGATAACTCTTCCCGTTTCCGATATACACATGTGATCGATAACAACAGTTAAGTTAAGTCAAGTATGCAGTGTGTACGTATAGGGTTCGGGGTATAGTCTCGTCGGGATTTCTCGACTAGAGCCTTCTTACTTGTTTGTTCTTAAACTTCAGACACCAATTTGTGACAATTCTGACGTTGTTCAACACTACATTTTCAAGAAATATTTGTTACTGGCCAAAGTTTATTGTTTTTTTAGTTACTAAACTCTTGATTACGCAGTCAAAAAATACTTTTTTAAACCAAATACTTCCAAGCCAACCTTTTAGCACTTCATTTATGCCCAAACAACACTTTACAACACTGCACTAAAAAGATATGTACAATTCTTGGCTTTATGCTTATTCTGTTTAAGCACGTTTTAAATGCCGCACTCAAACTGAAGTTCATGCCTCAAAACATTTCTTTCGGTTTTTGTGGTCAAAGGAAATTGCATTTTAGCTGCGCTTTAAACCGCATTATTCACTCATTGCAACAGCAACAACAACCACAACAACAACAACAACAACAACTAGCATTTAACCGTTAGCTGCCGCTGGGGCACAACACATATAGAAGAAGAAGAAGCACACGTAACAAACCCAAAAGTCCGTATCAAAAAAAATTCCACAAATGCTTTTTTAATTGATAAAACTAACAAGCAACAGAGGGTATGAAGGGGGGATAAAGAAGGGGGGGGATGCAGGTTCACACGAAGCCAAAGAGGAGCAAATGATATGCTGTGACCCCTCAAGGCTCAACTCCGACTCCGATTCGGACTCCACCCCCAACAACAACAGCAACAACAACAAGCGTAGATTTTCTTTTTTATTGCTGGTTGTTTCCGCAATGCAGCAATCGCAAATTTGTTGCAACATGCTGTCCAAAAACACAAAATAAGAAGAAGAAAAGAAACTGACCGCCGGCAACTTGAACTTTATGCTGACTTATTGCCATATAGAAGAAATTCCTCAACGAACCAACAACAACAACTATTTTGTACTCTTTCTTTTCTTCGTTGCAGTCACATACCGAAGGCCAAGGCAACGGCAATTGCTGATACGCCCGAACTGAAGCGCATCGCGGAAAATACGAAAATCCAATCGAATGTGAAATACCATGCAGACTTTGAGAAGGCCAAAGGCAAATTTACACAGGTCAGTTCTCAACCTCGAGAACGTCAATTATCATCAGCAGCATCATAATTAAATTCACTAACTCTAACTCTCTCTATCTCCCTCTCTATCTCTCTCTCTGTCGAACAGGTGGCTGACGACCCGGAAACGCTGCGCATCAAGCAAAACACGAAGCACATATCGAATGTGGCATATCATGGTGATCTGGAGAAGAAGGCTGCCATGGAGAAGCAACGCGGCTCGGCCGAAGTCTCTGACAGCAGCAGTAAGTAGCTCCAACTCTCTCTAACTCTCCCTCTCCCTCTCTATCTCGTTCACTGTTACATCTGTTTGTGGCTCGAGTTAATTTAATTGTATATACTAAAACTACTAATTTTAATATCAGAAGTTGTCGTGTGATTAAATAATCATTTATTAAGCTCATTACATGCTCATTACGTGCGCACAGTGGTGAGCACAGTGGTTATCATGGCTTTGTTGTTTTTGTGGCTGTAAACTTACACACATACAAAGTTTCATCATACATCATGCATTTACCAACACTGTACCCAAAACTTTTGCACACTCTATATATATGTTTGAACATTTTTGCACCACTGTGCATCGTTTCTCTCACCCAAACGCATTTGGTCATTAATATTGATTATATTTGTTTTTTTTTATCGTTTTTCTTATGAATTTTTTTTTTATCATATTTTGTTGCCTCATTCATCAACTACAACTACAACAACAACAACGCTCATAAATATATATGTGTTGCTTTCTGAACTACCGTTAACCTAACAACAACGTTACACAACACTTGTACAACACACACACACACACACATACAAACCCTAACACTAACTGGGAAAACTGAAAAGACGAATCGGAATATTTCTCTGAGCAATTGGCAGCTGAACAATTTTCGCAATATGCACCCACAGCATCGCCCATACCGCCAGCAACACTGCAGCAGCAGCAGCAGCAACAGCAACACCAGTACCAGCAACAGCACCAGCAACAGCAACAACAATATGTGCAACAGCAACAAACTCTGCCACCGCCACCCATACAACACCAGCAATACAACACGGCGGCCATAACGCCCACATATCAACACCAACACCACCAACAGCAACAACAACAACAGCCACAGCAACAACAACCGCAGCCACAGCAACTGCAACAACATAGCAGCAATCACAGGCAACAGCAGCAGCAACAGTTGCAGCAGCAGCAACAATCGTTGCACGATCCTTATGCACACTATCAGCAGCCACAGGCGCTGCGCCAGCAACAGTTGCTGCAACAGCAGCAGCAACAACATGCCATTAAACAAGCCTCACATCTGTATCCCACAGCAACATCGTCGCCACAACAACAACAGCAGCAACAACAGCAGCAACAGCAGCCGCAGGCGGTTAATAGCTACAATCAGATGCGTTCAGCAATTTTGCATAATTCGCATCATCCCAGTGGCAATGCTGTGGATCAGTTCGATCACAGTCAGAATGCGGCAGCAGCGCTGCAACAGCAACAACTGCAACAGCAATTGCAGCAGCAACAACAGCAACTGCAGCAGCAGCAGCAGCAACAACAACAGCAACTGCAGCAGCAACACTCGCACAGCAGTCTCTTGAACAACAATGCAAGCAACGGCAGCATGCACAGCAACAATGGCAACAACAACAATGGCGGCAACAACATCCTGGCACATCCCGCCAGCCTCAGTTATGCACCACAGCAGCAGCAACAGCAGCAGCAACAAACACGCTCTCAGGCCAGCCTGCACAGCAACAATACACCCAGCAAGCAACAGTTGCAGCAACAACAGCAACACCAGAGCAACACCAATGTGCAACAGCTGTATGTGGCATCCAATTATAGCGCCATAACACCATCGGAGAATGCATTAGGCGCCAAGTTGCAGGCAAGCAACGGACACTTGCCCATTGCTATCGCTGCCACACAGAGCGCCAGCAACAACATTGGCAAAATTGCCGACTACGATCCGTTGACGGATGGTCCGCGGCCCATGCCCAGCACTGGCAGATCGAGCACAACGCTCGTCTACAGCTCCGATCAACGTGGCTCCGGCGGAGTGGGTAAGTGTAGAGTGCTAAAGAAACCAAAAGGCTAGCCGGTAGTTCGGTAGTTCGGTAGTGCTCGATGTGCATTAACGTCATCTTGTCCGTGTCCCACTAGAGTCGTTGCCACAACCACTGAGCATCACTAATCCATCTCTGATTTCCGCAGGCAACAGCGTTTATCCCAAGCGCATTGGTTCCATCTCGGACATCGATCCCGCCAATGGCATTTACGGCTCGCTGAGCAGCGCCGAGCAGGCCCAGGCCCACAAGCAGCAGCAATACTATCAGCAGGTGCAAATGATGCAGCAACAGGAGCAGCAGGCACGTCAGCAGCCGCCAGGCGCACTCCAGGACAAACAAACGCGACAGGCCAATCTGGTAACCAATCCCAAACATAATCCCAAAAAGTCATTTTCTAACATTTTTTTGGTTTTGTAGCAACGCATCTATCGCGCCATTTACGATTATGAGGCACAGGATGTGGATGAGGTGAGCTTTCGTGAGGGCGATGTCATCTTCGAGGTGGAATCGATTGACTCCGGCTGGATGACCGGGCGTGTCGAGCGTACCGGCAAGACCGGCATGCTGCCTGCCAACTATGTGGAACAGGCGGTTATATAATAGGGAATGTGCTACTACTGCTGCTGTCGCCAGCAGTTTGTGGTCATATTGGTCTGCCTGCTGTACATACTGCTCGTGCTCATCTTCTTCATAAATGTCTTTCTGGCGGATCGCAATATGCACACAAACCGAATGCATGGCAATGCTGGTGGTAATCCCATGGTGGGCGGTATGGGCGGTATGGGTGGTGCTAACGGCATACATCCGGGCATGCATATGGGTCATCATAATCCATACGATATGCATGGCTATCATCACTACAACAACTATCATCCACAAGTGGATCCCAAGCAGCAGCAGCAGCAGCCGACACGAAAAACTCCCAATGAACAGCAGGCGGAACAGGATATTTACTATTATTTCAATCATGTATTCAGGCGACGATGAAAACAACCAACAAACACTAACGTCTACACATATATATATATATCGAGTATATAAAGTCAGCGGGACGAAAAAACAATTGTTAAATTCATAGCAAAGATGAAATATGAAACAAGAAACATGAACCATAAGCCATTTATAAGCATACATCTACCCATTTACCATCTACAACAATAATAATAATAATAATAACAATAATAAAAACAAAGCCACAACAAACAACAGTTAATCAGCAACAACAAACTTTTTGAACATTTTGTAATTTTACAATGCAGTTTCTTCTCCAATTAAGCGACCAAGCTTACCCAGCCAAAATTTGCATTTATCTACAATAGGACGCATGGGCAAGCCAAGTAAATTTAGAACTATTTATTGATCTACATATACAATATATATATATATATACATATATACAAAACTAATCAATTGGGTTCCACATATAGAAAGTTATATATATGCCTAGCTAAAAGTTTTAACGATTTCTCAAACACACAATTTGATACAGCAGCAATAGCTTCTAATTGAATTAGAGTCTAGTATTTGTAAGACACACACACACACACACACACAGAAAACAGTGAAATAATGCAGCTTAGTTAGTATAATGTTTGGATCGACAGCTATATATAAAAATAAACTTGTGCTTTCCAAAAGCTTTCATCAAAGTTGAATGCATCCCTACAATTTTGTCAATTTAACATATTTAATACAAAAAAAAAACTTGTTCTTGTTGCAAAATCTAAGGCACAGGTTGGCAAATATTTAAAATATGCAATTGATTTGTCCGCCTGGCACAGTGTTCATTATTATTTGTATTTTTTTTTGAATAATAATAGTTGGTAAGCGCATTAAGTATTGTTTTCTAGTATATTGTTTCACAAAAGAACTCCTTGAAGTGCCTTTAATTTGCTAAACGTGTTTTTTAGATAAACCATTTACTATCGTTTATCGATTAACGATACACTTACAATGGAAATGACTAAAAATAAATCGAAACGAATTTCAAGCAAGACTAAAAAAAAAACAGTTTGCTACACAATTTGTTCTTTATATATGTGCGTATATATAGTACTAAATATATATATATATAGAAGATAAAAGTTGAAGAAAATGAAATGTTGTAATTGTAATTCATACAAGCATAGTTTATAGCCAATTTATGGTATTACATTCACACACACACACAATCACACAATAATTAATGCAAATAATATATAATTAATCAATATTCAATTCCACATGCAATTGTATTATGAAATATGCCTAAATATTAAAACAATTATATAACTAAACAATAACAATAACAATAACAAGACAAGAATCGAGTGGAGCAGCGCCAAAGGCTTCGTTTTCAATGTGTTACAAAAATAAAATACATACAAAAATAAACAATTTCAAAAGCATTCACTTTGTTGCGGCACATAGAAACTATTTTTATTTAAATCAAGTAACAAAACTAAACATAAGAATTTTAAGAACTTTCGCTTGTTGACGGCAACTCCGGTTGCAGATCGACTTTATGATCCAAGTCACGGGTGCCCAGAATGGTATCCAATATGATATTCTTGGAATTGAAGATTGTCTCCTCAAAGAACTTGGCATCCGCACGCTTTTCAGCCGTTAAATAATCGAGTTTCTCCTTCAGCATGGTTATTTTCTCATTAGCCAGCTCCAATCTGTAATATATATATATGTAAATTCGGTTTTTATCTGTATCGATAGACTTACTGATTTTTCATATCCTCAATCTTTGGCTCGAAGCTCTGCATGGAGTTAAGCGAGCCACTGAACTGCGACTGATTGTCAAAGCTGAACGAACTGATCGAACCGGTTAATGGAACGCGACCCACTTGACTGGCATATTCGGTGATGCGTTGCGTGCGCTTCTTGCGATCAGCCTGCACATCCAGCTCCTTTTCCAGATCACGAGCCTTCACCTCCAGGCGAGCAATACGAGTCTTCTGTTTGGCTATTTGATCCTGAGCTGCCTCGTTCTTTAAACGCTCCGCGGCGAGGCGTTCGTCCTGCGTTTTATTCAAGAGCATCAACTGATTCTTCTCCACCTCGAGAGCATCCAGTATGCCCACGAATTCTTCCTTGCGAAACTCGCGGCACGAGAATAGAAATCCACCGGTGACTGCACGTAAATCAGTCTCTAGTTTCTTGATTGTATCCTGCAGACACTGTATGGTGCTATCCATCTGCTTGAGCTCGCCCTGCAATTCCAGATTCATGCCACTCAGCTCATCCTTCTGTCGTCTGGCTATGTCACATTCCTCGGTGATGCGAATCACATCACTTCGCATGTCTTCCATGCGCGTCTCGTACTGTGTACGCTGTGCTTTGATCTTATCATTCATGGAGGACATATTCAGGCCGCAATAGTCGGTGTTCTCCTCCAGTTCGGTGACGCGCATCTTGTACCTGACCATCTCATCATTGAGGGTCTTGTTGCGCACCTTGAGGGCCAGGGTGCGATTGCGTTGCTCATCCAGCTGGGTATGCAGTGTATTTATCTGCTTCTCCAACGATTCGACCTTGGCTCGGTGAAGGATTTCGCTTTTGCGCACGCCCGGCGTAAATCGATTAAAGGTGGCGCCACCATCTCCACCACCTAGACTCAGACTTGTGCTGTTCCTGCCCGGAGAGTTCAAGGGCTTGACACTGCGCGGCGTTAGCTTAGGGCTGCCCTGATCCTGTTCAAAGCCTTGTGTTATGGGCACATAGTCAGCACGATCCGACTGGCCATGCTCATAGGAGTCCAGGCGTGCCTTTAGTTCCTGCAATTTCTGCTGCAGTGCTAGGATTTGTTGGGCACGACCACGCCAATTGGCCTGATTCAAGTTGTTGGCCAACAAGTTGATATTAACGGTTTCGCCAACCTCGTGCTGCAAGCATCTCTGGGTTAGTTTCAGCTGAGTCTGGAGCTCAGAATTCTTGTTGCGTGTCTCAAATAGCTTCTGCTGCATGTTGTTTATCTTTGACTGCCACTCATCGGTTGCATTTCCTTTTTTTAAGAGCTCACCATTTTGTGTCAATTTCTCATCGTTGATTTTTCGCTCCCTCTCTAGCTTCTCGATGTAGACATCCTTCTTTTGGACTCGATTCTTGAGCTGCTCCAACTCGGCACGCATCGAACGATTCTTTTTGCTCAGCTCAAGTATCTTGGAGCCGGCAATGGAAGAATTGCAACGTAGCTCATCGATGGGCACCGAGTTGAGCACCTCATTAAGCGAGTCCACGGATTGCTTGAGTGCACTTATCTCTTGGTTTTTATCCAAAATACTCTTTGCAAGCGATTCGTTCTCCTCTTCAAATTCGATCAGCTTCTTGCGCAACTTTTTATCTGGCTTGGGTAATTTGGTTTTTACAAGTGTTGTGCCGACAACAACATGAGTAGCCGGTTTTTCATGCTCGTGCTTGCGAATTTTCTTACGGGGCTTTTCTTGAATTTCCTGGACATCTTTTTTATCGCAAGCCTCATTAAGTTTATGCTCTTTATCAGTAAAATCTTCTGGCAGAAAGTCCATCACATCAGCTTGCATACAAATAATAATAATAATTAAGTTAACGTACTAATTGCGTCTTCTATCGCGAAATTGTGTATGTGTGCGTGTTTTAAATTCACAAATTAAGTACGTTTCGAATATGTACTAAATAATTTTTATTTGAGCTTCAATTATATCACATAACGTTTAAGGAAAAGCTATTGTCAACTCAAAAAAAACCGTTAAGCTGTCAAAACCGATAGCAGCATTATGTTAAGTTAACATCAGCTTAACAGCACTAATATTCATCGGCGATATGTAAACAGAACAGCTGTAGAGCGACTATCGAACACTGCGTAGGAAATCAGTGTTGATTAACTTGTGGCAGCGGTGAATAATTGTGTTTTGCTGGCAACAAAATGGACGGATTTATGATGGTAAAATGATCATTTTAATGTTTACTTAATACTGGCTCCAACTTATTAACATGCGTCGACATTGCAGGACATTATTAAGGGCATGTGTATCATGGACAATGACGGCAACCGGATTCTGGCCAAATACTACGACAAAAACATATTGTCCACGTTGAAAGAGCAGAAAGCGTTCGAAAAAAATCTGTTCAACAAGACGCATCGCTCCAGCACTGAAATCATCATGCTCGATGGTCTGACGTGTGTTTACAAAAGCAACGTGGACTTGTTTTTCTACGTAATGGGCAATGCGTACGAAAATGAGCTAATACTGCTGTCGGTGCTCAATTGCCTTTACGACTCCATCAGTCTGATACTGAAGAAGAACGTGGAGAAACGGCTAGTTCTGGACAATCTGGAGATCATCATGCTGGCCTTTGATGAGATCTGCGATGGCGGGTAAGTAGTTGCTGGCCTAGCTTAAACCTGCTTAAGCTAATTCTCATTTGAATTTGCAGCATCATACTGGACGCAGATCCATCGTCTGTGGTAAAACGTGTCGATCTGCGCAACGAGGATATTCCGATCGCCGAACAGACCGTTGCTCAGGTAACTAGCACACTAAATGGTCTCTTTTGGTAGTTGTAGCACAACTCTGTTTCCTTTCACGACTATGAACAAACTGTAGGCATATCAAACGATCGCTCGAACAAGCAATATTTCATTTACCATTTCATATATATGTTTAGTTCGTACAATTATGTAGAAAATATTGTGCACTCTAGTTTGTTATGTATTTTAGTTTAAATTGGCTTGAGCTCAAAGCTTTGCTCCTATTATGTAGCTTCATTATTATTTATTAAATAAACGCTGTTCAGCAAACTTTTATCTTCTATGAATGCATTAGTTAATTGCCTTCTGATAATGTTATATGTGTTATTTTTTTTTCAGGTCCTACAATCGGCGCGCGAGCAGCTCAAATGGTCCATTTTGAAATGAGTTCGGAATCGAAGAGTGAAGAGCAAAGATCAGATACATTGTCCGCCAGCTGTCGCCATACATTCCATTTGTTTATTAAATTCGCTTAATATTATACACATAAACATAAATATCTATTTAACTAGAGACAATGTCGTTGGTTTCATACAACAAGGAACGTTTTTTTTCGCTGTAAACCAATGCGTGTGTACGATATAGAAACAAGCGCTTTAAAAGACTACAAGTAATCTGTAAAAATGGTAAATGTACAATAAAGTTTTCTATGTGAGTGTTACGGTTGAAACTAAGATTAACTAAAACCAAATACTTTCAATCAAGAGAAAAATGAAGCACCTATTCAATATGCTAAGTACTGGTAGTAAAGTTGGTACAAAAGTAACGTTCAAGCGCTGGATCGAATGCGTTAATTATAATGCGATTAGTGATTAATCTCAACACCTTTATAATAGGGCTTATTAAAGTCTGAAGCGTTTCGTTTTGCGGCGCCATTAGCCAGATACGTTCTTCTAAAGATCATATAATGGTTTGTAGAAATCGTTAGCAAACAAATTGCAGGTTTATATATTTTTGAAACTGCTGCAGAAAGTTACAAATAGGTTTTATTGGTTTAGAGAGCTTATGGGATTTTGTTATAGAACAATAAGTTATGGCTAATGACACTTTAGACTTATCAAAACCGGTTATAGCTCTTGATAAAAGTGTTTGAAACTGCGCAAAATTGGATTACAGAAGGATTAAAATCTTTATTTTTAGTGATTGAATTCAGTTGTTGCTGTTGTTATGATTCAATTTGGTTATTTCCATCGATCTATTAAGCTCACACGAAGCACATACGTGCTCTTTAATCAAATGCTTGTCAACATTGCCAAACTTCCCAACTTCCCCCACTCTCGGCCGTGGAGTGGAGTTACCAATTGTTGTTTACGATAATCAGTGCCTCTCAACCATTTGTCGAATTAGACAAAACAGCACAGAACGAGAAACTGAGCCAACGAGAAAGAGAAAGAATCGTTATCTGGCTTTAGCATGCGAGTGCAGGCTGATATGGTTGGATATGTCAAAACAACACAAACAGTACAGAACATTGAGTTCATTTTTTTGTGGCAGCTGTCATATTTATGGATCGCCTAAATCACGTTTCTCTGCAACAATTAATTTAGAAATGTCGCAAGCCAACTGATTACGTGACTATAGTCTTGGTCTATCTCAAGCTAGAAGGCTCGTCCACACTACAAATATAATTAGTCTGAAGATTGAAGTCAAGTTCTTTCCCTCACAAAAACATCTTAATTACATCAAGGCTACGCTAAGAGGTTTCTCGTTGTTTCGAACGGTTTTTGGAACACACTTAAACAAAGAATTGATTAAAAGAAGCAAAGATTTCCTCAAGTTTATACCAAAAATGAATAAGACTCTTAGTCAATCTTCTGTTTGGTAATCCAGTTGGCTGCTAAGCAAATAAAATTAACAAACTGATTAGCTGTGTTTGGGTTTTTTATACCCTGAACCCATTAAAAATGCTTAAAAAGGGTATAATGGTTTTGAGCGAAAGTATGTAACAGGCAGAAGGAAGCATCTCCGATCCCATAAAGTATATATATTCTTGATCAGCATCAACAGTCGAGTCGATATAGCCATGTCCGTCTGTCCGCCCGTCTGATCTCTGAGTCTACAAGAGCTAGAGACTCCAGATTTTGAACATAAGCTCGCCTTATTCCTAGGCAGTAGAAGTTTGTTTCAAAATTTCGATAACTCTTACCGTTTCCGATATACACAAGTGATCGATAACAACAAAGTCTTGAATTTGGAAAACTTTTAAAAGGCGTTTGAAACATTAGACCACATAATGACAATCTGTGCAATTTGTATTCAAATCGGTTCAGAAACACCGGAGATATGGAGCATTGAAGTTAAGTATGCACAATACGCGTTCACACACATACTTGCAAGCTTGGACCGTACGCGTATAGTATAGGGTTCAGGGCCTTCTTACTTATTATATTCCTAAACTAAACAAACGAGTTTTGAAGAAGTTTTGTTTGTTTTTGCATGGCGCGAAATGCATAAGGAGGAGCATTATCAAAGCGATTAGCGATTAGCGCCATGGTCGGCTCCACCTCCACCTCGCTGCGCGGCGCCCGGCCAAGATCCAAATCTCTCGCATTATCGTTCAAATTTATGGCTACGCCCCAAATCTGATTTATATAACATAAACACATGCTCATAGCGATAATCGCGATAGCTTTCTTTCCGACTTTGCTCTCTTTACGAATAGGTTGAGAGAGCTTCAAGATTAATGCGAATCCTCAAGCGGTTGGGGCGTATCAATAAACGACTTGATTTATATACGTGGAAATCAATGGCGTCTTGTTGTTTTCGGGCTTGTAATTAATAAGAAATTGACATTTAGACAAATAGTTGGCATTCCAAGCAAATAATATCAAATTATTGTGAAATTTCAAATATCAAACGATAAGCCAAGCAGAAGGCAACCAATTAAGGTTGTTTTGAGCAAGAATATGAAAGTCGAATCCGATGACGAGGCACGTTTAAATATCGTACGGCCCCCCTATAAACAAACATTTTATGATATTGGGGAAAATTTTGAGCAAACAGATAATAACTTTGTTTCAATTTGCCCAGCCCATGCTCAGATGTGGTATTCGCCATATAAAAGGCAGACGCAAAGTACACAAACAAATAAAACGGCATTATTTGAGTATACCAATTACTATATATGGGGTCCAATATCAATTGAATCACGTCGAGCAGTTACTGGGCAGAGACCTTGCTCCCCAAACCCACAGCGATAACTTACTAAACCACCCACTTGGCATTGAGAGTTCATTGATTGTTCAAGATCAGAGGACAAGGAACTTTTCTTATTTTTGGATAACATTGCTTACGAGAGATTGCGTATCGTAACATTGACATTGGATCAAGCCAACCACAAACAAACATCTTGAAATGATTCAAACACTTCGAAGCTCACTTATATTGCCCATACGACACGTTGCCAGGCAATTAGGTTTGGGATCGTAAACTATCAGTTTTTGTCCAGCTGATAGCTGTATAAGTTAACCCAGTTAGCGTGATATCATTTGCATGTTCGAGTTGGCAACAGGGGCGTGTACATTAATTACATGTACTTTCAAGTGTTTAGTTTCTGTATGCTTTGTTTACCCACTTTTCTGAGCTAGTTACAAGCCCATAGTCATGTAATTTGTGGCTATCTAACAGTCCGGTCATCAGAGGTCCTCCTGTGGTGTTCGCAATAATTCCACATCTGCATTTACAATATGCTATTACCCAGGGGTATAATTCCACTGACAAGTGGCTCAACAATGTCAGCTGCGCCAAGTGGTCACAGGGGAAAAGCGGGAGAGTGGCTGGCGGCGTTTCTTCAAAACCTTAACACCAGCCACTTTGCAGCTCCCAACTTGCGAATATTAGGTGAAAAACAAGAAAGACACTCAGCGAAAAGCTTTTGCAATAAATCAATATAAAGAATGAATATTTAAACAGTTTAACTTAAACAAATATTCTTCTTAACATAGATTAACTTTGTACCTAAAAGTCATATATTTACTGCAAGAAGATTTTTTATTAGGATATAAAATATATATGAAAGTAATCTGCTTCAATCCTAGGGTCAACTTTGGCTTGTTTATTCTTAAGTGTAGTGCCAAGATCTCGTGACTTGCTCTCTCTCTTTGTGCCGCTCTTCCGCAC
>JAWNNV010000369.1:0-12760 GCA_035044485.1 Scaptomyza reducta
TACGTATCGTCGCTGTTCCGCGCATATCATTCGATTGCGACTGAATAGATCATCGCGCATTGTTTTGACCTATCAATAATGCAATAGAGGTCAACTTTAATCTGATATATAATGTTAATATGTATAATGATAATATGTACAATGAAAATATGTAACTTTGTCAATACTGAACCGGTTTGGGTATTGTTAATTGCTGAATTAGAGCAGTTAAAGCTGAAAATATTCAAAACTAGCGTTCCAAACCGGCTCAATGTGTTCCTGGGCTTGAACCTAAACTGAACCTTAGGTTTGAGAACCGAACCGTGAACATAAAACACAAACCATGGATTCGAGACACTCATAAAATGGTTAGCTCCTCGAACCCAAACCGAACCGAACCAAAAAGAGTTGTGCAAATTGTATTCCGTTTCGGTTTTGTAGCTCAGTTAAAGCTGAATATATTCAAAACTAGCGTTAAAAACCGGTTCCAAACCGACTCAATGTGTTCCTGGGCTTGAACCTAAACCGAACCTTAGGTTTGAGAACCGAACCGTGAACATAAAACACAAAACAAGGGCTCAAGACACCCATAAAATGGTTAGCTCCTCGAACCCAAACCGAACCGAACCAAAAGAGTTGTGCAAATTGTATTCCGTTTCGGTTTTGTAGCTCACCTTTGTTTGATACTGGCAAACCAGTTCATTCAAAGCGCCAATCTCCGAGCAACGACGTCGCCAGAGACGAGCCAGGATCACATTGAAGACCTTCATTGCTCTCATGCGGCTGGGCGTGTCCATTGTCTCAGCCATTACGGCCTTAACGCCTACTCCGGTTGCTTGTGGTTCAGCTAATGTTGTTGTGGTTACTGCTACTGGTTCCGGTTGCATCATCATCTTTTACCTTAACTTCAACTCAATGTCCTGACAATTTAGTAATACACTTAGATGATATATGTCTTATGTCTGACCCTGAAGACACGACTACAAATCAAATTAACACATTAATTGTATTGGCCAAAAGTTACAAAAATTATTCAAAATTTTTGTGTTGTGTTTTTTTTTTCCTACTTGTTGTTCTTACTGTCCGTATTCATTCCCAAAGTGACATATTTATCGAAAAGCTAAGCACATTTGATGAAAGTCATGCAAAAACTTTTCGAAACAAATTCACATTTCTATCTCAAGAATATTTTGCATTTTTATCTCTTTTAACTTTAACCACTTTCGCTCTTTCTTTTCCCCCAACTTTAACCACTGTCGCTCCTTCTTTTCCCCCCACTTTAACCACTTTAGCTCCTTCTTTCCACCCAACTTTAACCACTGTCGCTCCTTCTTTCCACCCAACTTTAACCACTGTCGCTTCTTCTTTCCACCCAACTTTAACCACTCTCGCTCCTTCTTTCCACCCAACTTTAACCACTTTCGCTCTTTCTTTCCACCCAACTTTAACCACTCTCGCTCCTTCTTTTCCCCTACCTCATACTCCACTCCTTAGAGCATCGATGTAGCTATAACCATTAAGAAATGTTTCGGAAGTCTATTAAAGTACATGTGATAAAAGCAAAAATCATCGAAAAACAAAAAAAAGGGGGGAAAATCTTCAAAGTTTCTTTTGAGTTTGGCTGATTCACGCATTACCGAATGATTCCATTTTACCTTCCCCATTCACTTCAGTCTCTGTCTCGTTTCAAAAATGACTTCCTCGGCTGTTCTGTTTGTCTCTCTCTCTCTCAGTAAGGACAGAGCAATGCCAATCACACAATATCTTCAGAAATCATAGCCTATATGTTATTCTGATGCTTAAGCTATATTATTAAGCTATATAGTAAGAAATTTCTAGTATTTCTGATCGGAACTGCACAGCTAATTTGGTTTATCAATTCAGATGAATCAATTTCCCCATTAATTAGTTTATGGAAAAAAGTTATTCCAAGCATTGTTCTACGATCAGAAAGAGAAGGAAGATTTATTAGTAAAAGTCTACTATGGTAGGAAGGTAAGTTAAGGTTATTGTCCCAAAGTGCAAAGAGTAGGAATTGTTTTTGCACTGATTCTATTCTATCCTGATGAATCCTGTATTTGGGATACCATATACAAGATCCATATTCGAGGATAGGTCGTACAAGAGACATATACAGAGTTTTTGTAATATAGGGGTCGTCGAATTCCTTCGACCCAAGGCACTTGACGCTCGATTTGTTATTGAAGATATATGCTTGTCAAACTTAAGCTTTGGGTCCATTAAGACACCCAAATCTTCAACCCATCCAATCCGATCAAGTGGTTGGTTATCCAGAATATATGTATTAAACAAGTAAGAAGGCTCTAGTCGAGAAATCCCGACTAGACTATACCCTTAACCCTATACTTAACGCATACAGTCACTGCTTGCAAGTATGTGTGAGTGTGTGTATGTATACGCGTATAGTGCATACCTTCTTAACTTCAATACTCAATATCTCCAGAGTTTCTCAACCAATTTCAATACAATTTTCACAGATTGTCTTTATTTAGTCTAATCTTTCAAACTGCATCAAAAAGTTTTCTAAATTGAAGATTTTGTTGTTATCGATTACATGTGTATATCGGAAACGGGAAGAGTTATCGAAAATCTAAAACAAACTTGTACTGCCTAGGGATTAGGCGAGCTTATGTACCAAATCTGGAGTCTCTAGCTCTTATAGTCTCTGAGATCGACGCGTTCATACATACGGACGGACAGACGGACAGACGGACGGACGGACGGACATGGCTATATCGACTCGGCTGTTGATGCTGATCCAGAGTATATATACTTTATGGGGTCGGAGATGCTTCCTTCTGCCTGTTACATACTTTTGCACAAATCCATTATACCCTTTTTACCCATTTTCAATGGGTTAGGGTATAAAAAGACTCTCTGAGTTCGAAAAGTTAAATAATCTTTAATCCAAAGAATAAGATTATTAGGAAAGCCCATAAGTTTAAGTTTATAAATGAAGAGGAAGTGATGTACAGAGTCGAAAGCCTTACTGAAATCAGTGTAAATAACATCAGTTTGCATTTTATCTTCAAAGCCTTTGATAACAAATGATGTGAATTCTAGCAAGTTAGTAGTGGTAGATCTTTGTTTCATGAAATCATAGATTTACAAAGATGTTCAAGATGAGATGTTATTACTTGCTCAAAAATCTTAGGAATAGCAGACAACTTGGAGATATTCATTCGAAACCATTCAGTAGTTTTTTTCGGGAAACATTCATTTACACTTTCACTTTCATAATATTTATGGAATATGAACATTAAACTCCAAAAAAGTGCAACTTTACACATATAATCACACACACACTCACACACAAGCACACACACACACTCAACAAGTATTGTGGAAAATGCAAATCCGTTTAGTCGAGTTTTGTCGAGTAACAAACATACTTTGACACCTATAACATAAGTGTGATATGTTCATGGATAGCTAAAAATATGCACTGAGTACAAGTGTGCATGTGTGTGTGTGTGTGTGTGTTTGTGTGTGTGTGTGTATGACAAATTACATTATTGACTTACTGACACTGTTGCTGTTGTTTGTTTATTTTCTGCCGCACGCTGTTTTGACAGTTTGAGCGCTCTTACAAACACATTGACCAAGGCACTACGAGTGACGGGGGGAGTGAAGGGCTTGGCTTGGCAGTGACAGTGGCTGTGGCGGGAATGTGCCGTTGACAGGCTTCAAACATGGCTGCTGGTGACGCCTGTCGCCTTGGTGAGGTTGGCGAAGGAGCTGGAGTTGAATGTTTTGTAATTAGAACATGCAATAGTTCTATCGATGAACGAAGCGTAGAATATATATAGTGAAAATATTTGTACGATCGTTAAGTTAGACGCGATTTGGTAAGCAAAGGATATTGAGAGCGAAGTGTTGATACTAACTAATTAATTAAAAATGTCCTTAGCAAGTCCGTTCAACACGCACTTAACAAGCTTATTACTTTTGCTCCTTACGCTTTGGCTTGCCGGAACATCCATAAAACTAAGCTAAATAGTTCGTGGTAAGACACACACACACACACACACACACACACACACACATATATATGTATAGACAGCTGGGGAAACTAATTATGCGCTTCGGCGCCACTGGAATCTTTTGCATATGAAAGCAGTTGTAAAATTGCCAGGACCGAACCGAACCGAACCGAACCGAACCGAACGGAACGGAACGGAACGGAACCCAAACCCACCTTTTGCTGACCCCTTGCCACACTTTTCCGCATTGATTAAAAGTTTTTAGCAACTCAATAGAGAATGCCCATGAAGACATGATGTCCTCGTTCCTTCGTTCCTCGTTCCTTCGTTCCTCGCTGTCGTCCTGCTAAGACAGGAAGCTGGCAAAGCAGATTGGTACGCGTGACAGCTCAAAATGCAATTTGCAATGGCCGACGCGTCCTGCAAAAGTTTCGCAAATGGGATTATTTAAATTTATAAACGACTCACAAATATTCATGAACAACAAAACCTCTTCCTCGCCATTTATAACTTGCGCTGGATTCTTTGAGTTCTCCCAAAAACTTAAAGGGGTAGAAAAATGTCTGACTTCAAATTATTTTCGCCCCCAAAACTTTCGCTGAAAAATGAAACAAACCGGGCGAGAGAGTAAGCGAGATTCAGAAAGGTCAAATATTGAAAGTTTTGTTACAGCTAACGTTGAGATTTGAGTTCATAACTAGAGAGAGAGAGCTAAGGGTTAAATTGCTTTAATTAAGGTGTTAATTGAGTTCTTGCCTTGCCCTTTGCCCTTTGCCCTTTCGCCATTTTGCTGAAAGTGCTTTGCGAATTGCTTTCCTAAATTCATTAAGCATTTCATTTCTATGCACTAAAACATATTTCACTTCTCGTATTTGATTGACAAATTGAATCGCAGAAATTTACTCGATTCTAGCACTTGTATAAAGTGTCATTCATTCTCACATTCTTAACTCACTTAAATGTAATGCATTTCGATATTGAACTCAATTCGATTTGCGAAAAGAAAGGCACAAAAAAAAAGTCTAGCCATAAAAATACTACACCAAATATTAAGCAAATGCACATTGGAAATTTTTCTTAAATAAATTATTTATTAATTATTAAATTCGTTCAAAAATCATAGCAAACAAGCAAGAAGGCTCTAGTCGAGATTTCCCGACTAGACGATACCCAGAACCCTATACTTTACGCGTGTTTGCCAGTAGTATACTTGACTTGAATTCAATGCTCCATATCCTCGGTGTTTCTCAACCGATTTCTATAAAAATTTCACAGTTTGTCATTATTTCGTCTAATGTTTCAAACTGCTTAACAAAGTTTTCCAAATTCAAGATTTTGTTGTTATCGATAACATGTGTGTATCGGAAACGAGAAGAGTTATCGATAAATTTGAAACAAACTTGTACTACGTAGGGACTAGGCGAGCTTGTGATCCATCTCTGGAGTCTCTAGCTCTTATAGTCTCTGAGATCGACTATATCGACTCGATGTAGATGCTGATCAAGAATATATATACTTTATGGGGTCGGAGCTGCTTCCTTCTGCCTGTTATATACTTTTAAACAAAAGTATTCATACCCTTTTTACCCATTAGTTTGGCGTATAAAAATATTTCTAAAGTACAACTTTTTTGTTGTAATAAAATATGACATGATACGATGATTATATGATGTTTTTTTGCTTGCCAGCTCCATCAAATTGTGTGTCTTTGCTCTTCTGTCTTCTGTCTTCTGTCTTTGCCTGTTTGTTCTTATTTTTAATATATTTTGCTTTCTAGCATTCGCTGCTCATTTGCCTGGATGCTGATTTATTTGCATAGCTGTTTGCCTTCGTCCTTGCCTCCTTGCTTGTCCCAGTTTTAGTCGGCGCAGCTCAGTTCATTTGATTCACCTGGCTCAGCTTAAGCCCCACCCCACCCCCCTAACACACACAAGCACACACACTAAGCAGCTGTGTATTTTATTTGATTTGCATTTGTTTATAAATGATTAACAAAGAGGTTAATGTGGGCCAAGAGATAAGCAGCGGGGGGGGGCTGGCGCCCAACTGAGCCGCATTAGCTGCCAGAGATCTGGCAACACTGGCAGGCAAACAGGCAAACAGGCAGGCAGCGGCACAGAAGCAGCTCAACCAGAAAGCATAGAGAACATAGCGAACGGGAGAGAGAGAGAGAGAGAAGGTGAAAGGTGAAAGGTGGATGGAGAAGCAGGAGCAAAGGCAAAGAAATTTCAAATTTAGTTCATTAGACACAGGCTGGGGAAAGAACAACTTTTGTTTATCATGGGTTTTAACCTATTAATTCATTTACAGGAATATATATAAATATAAATAAATGTATATTTTATATACTTTAAACGATTTCTTGGTAGAAAGCAAAAAAAAAAACAAAAAAACATCAAATAAAAGATTCAAATCCTTAGTTTGATAATATTTCGTTGAGCAACATTTGAAATGCAATCGCAGCAGCAATGCCAGAAGCCTGGCAACTCTAACGACCTTCACACACACACACACTCGCACACACTCGCACACACTCGCACACACACACGCACACTAAAGCATCTTGTGTTGCCTGCGCCACTTTCACCAATTTTCATTTTTATTTTCCTGTTCTTGCCTCGCAAAAAAAAAAAATCATATAAGAAAGAACAAAAGCAAAATGAAAATATGTATGTAAGTATGTATGTATGTATATATGTATGTATGTAAGTATGTAAGTATGTATATATGTATAGTATGTATAATATGTATAGTATGTATAGTATGTATAGTATGTGTAGTATGTATAGTATGTATAGTATGTATAGTATGTATAGTATGTATAGTATGTGTAGTATGTATAGTATGTATGGTATGTATAGTATGTATAGTATGTATAGTATGTATAGTATGTGTAGTATGTATAGTATGTATGGTATGTATAGTATGTATAGTATGTATAGTATGTATGTATGTATATATGTAAGTATGTAAGTATGTAAGTATGTATGTATGTATATATGTATGTAAGTATGTATGTATGTATGTATGTATATATGCATGTATGTAAGTATGTATATATGTATAGTATGTGTAGTATGTAGAGTATGTATAGTATGTATAGTATGTATAGTATGTATAGTATGTATAGTATGTATAGTATGTATAGTATGTGTAGTATGTATAGTATGTATAGTATGTATAGTATGTATAGTATGTAAGTATGTAAGTAGTAAGTATGTAAGTATGTAAGTATGTAAGTATGTAAGTATATATGTAAGTATATATGTATGTATATATGTATGTACGTATATAAGTATGTATGTAACGTATGTATGTATATATGTATGTATGTAAGTATGTAAGTATATATGTAAGTATGTAAGTATGTAAGTATGTAAATTGTAAGTATGTAAGTATGTAAGTATGTAAGTATGTAAGTATGTAAGTATGTAAGTATATATGTAAGTATATATATATGTATATATGTATGTATGTATGTAAGTATGTAAGTATGTAAGTATGTAAGTATGTAAGTATGTAAGTATATATGTAAGTGTATATGTATGTATGTACATATGTAAGTATGTATCTAACGTATGTATGTATGTATGTTATGTATGTACGTATGTAAGTATGTGTGTAACGTATGTATGTATATATGTATGTAAGTACGTATGTAAGTATGTAAGTAAGTAGGTATGTATGTATATATGTATATAGGTATATAAGTATGTATATATGTATGCAAGTATGTCTATGTTGTGTGTTGTATGTACATAACATTGCTTGATTTGGTCAAATTAAGGCCAACAGCAACAATTGTGCACTGGGAATCATCTCTCTCTCTCTCTCTCTCTCTCTCTCACTCTCACTCTCTCTCTCTCTTTCTCTCTCTCCCTCTCTCTGCTTCTCTGTACTTAAATGATGTACATACACACATTAACATATACATACACATACATACATGCTTGAACTAATCATTCCAGTGCACGTTTTGCTGCAACAAATGTTTACTTTGTAGTATTTGCGCATATATATATATATTTATATATATATATATATATATAGTATATGTGTTTATCATCAGGTTACTTTGGCTCCTTTTGGTTGGGCTTTTGTTGACTTTTTTCTGATTTGCCGAGAGAAACCCAACTGATGTTCATATAATGGAAATGAAACTCCGAACTGAATTTTGAAATCATAAATTAAATGTTTAATGTTTTCTTTTCAGTTTTGAACGCATCTCTGCTTACGCTTGAACTCGTCGCAAAGTTTGGGGTAAGTTGACGAAAGCAAATATATATATAGAAATATGTTCCAACTAAGATAAGATTCGATTACAGTTAGAGAAAGAGTGAGAGAGAGAGAGGGGAGTAAGTGAGAGGAAGGGAGAGTGAGAGAGGAAGGGAGCGAGAGCTAGTTTGTGTTTGAAGCGGCATGAACATTGAATATTGTGTATACGCCATGTATGCCACATACGCTCATATATCAAAGGCGGACAGAAAGGCAAGGACCCAAAACATCATGCAACATGTAGCAAGCATAAAGCATGAAACCCAACGGCATGAGACGCTAGTTAACCAAAGGAAACTAATAAAAATCGTCCCAAAAACACAGAAAGAGAGAAAAAAATAAAAAACCAAACCAAACGAAACGGAACGAAACGAAAACTAAAAGTAACCCTCATGGTCATAGTTTAATATCTGTTTATCATGTCTGTCAGTGGTGTTTTAACAAGAGTCGAGCGACATGATTGTTGTTGTTGTTGTTGTTGTTGTTGTTGCAGCTGTTGTCGTTTTTGTTGTCCCCAAAGTGATTATAACATGAGCCACAAGTGTGCTTTGTACATGTACATGCCTGTATGTAAACACATACATACAGACAACTTTACACACACACATAAATACTACTGAGTATGTCAGCTGTGAATCAGCGCACACATATATATATATATATAAAAGCCAACGAGCCAAATCTCATAAAACAATGACAAAGAAATGCATAAAGCATTTAAAATTAGAGCCACAAAAGGCAAAAAAAAACCTAAAAACAACTTTTTGAACCTTAATTAAAACTTCATGCGTCGCAGTTAACTGTTGTTTTGTGTTTCTCAAACGATTATTCAGCTGATTTCAAAGTTAAGCTTGGCAGCTTGAGCTAAAATATTGTTTCTAAAACCATTTAACTAAAATTCAGCTTAAGCTAGAAACACAAGCTAAGCATATTGGATTTAGCTACTTTTGAAGCATTAGGCTAAAGCAAACAATTTTTGAATACTTTATAACCAAGTGTTAAGGCTTTAGAAACGCGACTTTTCTAACGGTTTTCGGCGTGACATTGTCCAACACTTGATTCCTTCAACTTTGCGAAACCAAACTTGTTTTTGACCTTAGGCAATTGCTTAGTAATTGACTACTTTATAAAATACTGTTAGCCTGTTAGGCTTTAAAGCAATCTGAATCACTTTCAAGTCACTTTCGCATTTCTCTTTCGCTTATTGCTCTCCCTTTTTGCTGTTACTGTGCTTCTTATCTGCCCAGCACTTGTCACATGCTAAGCAACAAGAATAAAATAACAAAAAAAAAAAACGTAAAAAAAAAAGTGATACCAGCTTGTTTTTTTGAAGATCTACACCCTCCGCGCACTGCGAGCAAGCCTTATCTATAGCATGGCATCCGTTCACTTGTTGTTGCCATCATTTCGTCATGTTAATTTGGCGGGGCTTATGGCTTTTGAAGCGGCAAACAACAGCAACACTTTGGTCCTGGCCCAAAAATAGCATTTCCGAAGAAAAAAAAAACAAAACGAAGAGAGAGAGTTAGAGAGAGAGAGAGAGAGAGAGAGAGAGAGAGAGAGAGAGAGAGAGAGAGATGGTGGGAAGACGGAGGCAGCTGTTTGGCCATCAAAAATAAAAGAGGCGAAAAAAAGTGTAGCATACATTTGTGCGTCGCTTATGTAACGCAGCAGCTGTAGCAGCAGCCGCCGCCGCCGCCGCCGCCGCTGCCTTGACATTCACTCGCTTGTCCCTGTGCGTGTCCTTCTCTCTCACTCTCTATATCTCGCTCTCTCCCTCACTCTCGCACATCGGCGCTGTGTGTTGTGTAAGCATCGTTACGTGCACACACATAAAACGCGCCGCCTAATGTTGGCATCATTAGCCCCAGCACCAGAGGTCCTTTCGTCTCCACCTGCGCACACACACACACACATCTACATCTGCTATAGCTTATCTTTTACAACAAACAAACACACACACACACACACACACACCTGCATGTGTTGGACACTCAAGTGTGGCGACTGCTTTTGCTTTTCGGTTATTTTCCGCTTGGCACCTTTTCGTCCTTCCAGTCGCCAGTCGTGCGCGACGAAAGCAAGTATGAAACTGAGATGTTACCAAACTTGTTTCAGAATATTCTCTAAACAAATATTTGTATCCTATGCAACGGTAAATACTTTCAAACTTTCTAAGGCTTCAAACTTTTTAGCTGAATTTTCAAAAACTTATTTTTGCAACAGATCCCAAAGAGGTTCTGCCTGATCTCTCTCCCTCTCTCTCTCTCTATTTCTCTCTTTCTCTCCCTCTCACTCTTGTTGTCTTTCTCTGTCACTTTGCTAATGCTGATGACATCTCGCACATTGCACTCGGCTGTAATCTAGTGCAGGCTGCTGCTGATGACAAAACGAGGATAATGTTTACACACACACACACACACACACACACACAAGATAAAATGAAAGAAAGAAAAGATGTAGAAGTATGTAGCTGGCAATAGCAGACGCAGCCAGCCATTTTGTTGACTAATGATTTACAAAACACAAGTTTCCAGCTGTTTGTCGCCTTCCAGTTGCCGTCTCGTTTCTATGTTTTTGTCTTTGTTTGTATTTCTTCTCTCTCTCTCTCTCTCTCTCTCTCTCTTCTGTTCGCTCTTTCTCTGTCTGCTTGTGTAGCGTTTATACCCTGTTGGATGAGCATTACTTGTTGTACTTAAGACACGCATAGAATTTGGGATCTAAAAGATCTAAAACATCCTTACTGCCGTGTGTGTGTGTGTGTGTGTGTGTGTGTCTCTGTGTGTGTGTGTGCGGACAGTCTTGTGGCTCGTTTGGTTTTATCTCGATGTGAGCCCAATTATTGGCAAAAAGCACCGGCGTCTAATCGACCCGATCAACATCCTGGCAGGCTCTTCAATTAGCCCGAGGTCCTGTTTCCGTGCGCCACAAGTGCAATCAAATCATATCGCATTGATGCGAGACATTGTCGATGGAAAAAGACCCAGGACGAACGATGAAGGATGAAGGACGACGACGACTGGCGTGTCCTTTTAACCAGCCATTATTTACACAATTCGTCTCAAGTTGAGCGCCGTGAAGAAGCAAATGTGAAAGGCTCAAAAAGCCAAGAGCCAACAATTGTGCCGCCCCAGCGGGAGGGCGGTAGGGCGGTAGGGCGGCAGGGCGCTCGGGGCGGTTGGGCGCCGTTACGGGGATGTTAGCAACTGTGTGAAAGGGGTCTTTGGGGCATAAATAGTATATATGCGCGTGCCATTTATAAATGGATACGTTATACGATAAGCAACCGAAAGAGAGAGAGAGAAAGAGAGAGCGATAGAGAGAGAGAGAGAGAGGACAAAGAGTGAACGAAGGGGAAGGATAGAGGGAGGATATGTGGAGAGTATGGCGCCAGACCCGCAAGGCCCAAAAATTGTGCGCAATTAATTATTTGTCATTGGTTGACGCCGTTTCCTCAATGTGTGTGTGCGGGTGTGTGTGTGTGTGTGTGTGTGCGTGTGTGTGTGTGTGTGTGTGCGTGTACGGGTGTGCGTGCTTAAACAAGCGAATAACGTGGCAAAGTTCTCGATTGCCACTTTTCGGGTCGTCTACGGAAACTTATTATCACAATTTTCGCTTCCTCTTTCTTTCTTTGTCTCTCCCTCTTACTCTCACCCTCTCTCTCTCTCTCTCTCTCTCTGGTTTTAAGCACTCAAAACTTCAGCCATATAATCGGTCCTGCCAACTTCACCCCTACAATTAACTGTAGACATTTTTATTAATAAATGAATTTATGAATCCTTGTGCCGAAAGTTTGGCCAAATATTAATATTTAGATGCGGGAGAAGAGAAAAAGAGAAATATATCCTGATTCAATGTGTTAGGAAATCTTTGGATTTTTTTTTGTTTCAATTCTATTTTGTTTCAAACTTTCAAATTTGATTACATTTCGTTTTGCGTAGAAGAGTTTCAATTCAAAACACGTGTTCCTTTGTCAGCGTTCCCGCACTTATTTTATGTTTCATTTCCATTTCGTTTCAAATTTGATTACATTTCGTTTTGCGTATAAAAGTTTCAATTCAAAACACGTGTTCCATTGCCAGCGTTCCGCATTTATATCTTGTTCCATTTCCATTTCGTTTCAAATTTGATTACATTTCGTTTTGCGTTGAAGAGTTTCAATTCAAAACAAGTGTTCCATTGCCAGCGTTCCGCACTTATTTCTTGTTCCATTTCCATTTCGTTTCAAATTTGATTACATTTCGTTTTGCGTATAAAAGTTTCAATTCAAAACACGTTTTCCATTGCCAAGCGTTCCGCATTTATATCTTGTTCCATTTCCATGTCGTTTCAAATTTTATTACATTTCGTTTTGCGTTGAAGAGTTTCAATTCAAAACAAGTGTTCCATTGCCAGCGTTCCGCACTTATTTCTTGTTCCATTTCCATTTCGTTTCAAATTTGATTACATTTCGTTTTGCGTTTGAAGAGTTTCAATTGAAAACAAGTGTTCCATTGCCAGCG
>JAWNNV010000370.1:0-83257 GCA_035044485.1 Scaptomyza reducta
AAATAGCGAACAAGATATTAAGTGTGTTTTGCAGTTGTTGTTGAAGGAATTGCAAGTTGAAAGTCAAGAATGGTTTTTAAAAATCCCAAAAAATCAGTTTGAGGTAATACTCTATCGTAACTATTCTTAATTACTTTGTAAATCAAAGTTTTATATTCAAAAGGTAATGCCTTTTTCCCTTAACTTCCCATTGTCCATTTGGTAAAAGGCTTACTGCAATATATAGTTAAGAGCATATTAAATTCATTTTAAAAACAAGTAAGAAGGCTCTAGTCGAGAAATACCGACTAGACTATACCCTGAACTCTATACTTTACGTTTATGTTTCAAACGACGTTTAAAAGTTTTTCAAATTCAAGATTTTGTTGTTATCGATCACATGTGTATATCGGAAACGGGAAGAGTTATCGAAAATTTAAAACAAACTTGTACTGCCTAGGGATCTCTAGCTCTTATAGTCTCTGAGATCGACGCGTTCATACATACGGACGGACGGACAGACGGACATGGCTATATCAACTCGGCTGTTGATGCTGATCAAGAATATATATACTTTATGGGGTCGGAGATGCTTCCTTCTGCCTGTTACATACTTTTGCACAAACCCATTATACCCTTTTTACCCATTTTCAATGGGTTCAGGGTATAATAAAAACATGCATCGTGAGAAACTCGCCAAGTGGGCGTTGGACTGCAAGACGGCTGGGGCAAGGAGGAGAAGGAGCTGTCACATTGCATCTATAATTGATGCGTACTGCATTACTAGACAAAAATCTTCAAGGGACCCAAAGTGTAAGAGCGAGAGAGAGAGAGAGAGAAAGGAAACTCAACAGTTGCCATCCTTTTGCTCTTTTTTTCTTGCGACTGCAGCTGTTGCTGCAAATGTGGCACATGAAACGACGCATTGTGGCAAGTACAACAATCAGCTTTGTTGCAGCAGCAGCAGCAGCAGCAAGTAGTTGCATCTTCTTATTAATTAAGAATTATTTTAATTAACGTAATAAATTTTGCGGCCAGGCAGACAAAATAAAAACCTACAAATAAAATGCGCGTTCGTAAAAAGTATTTTTTTGGCATTGGCATTGGACTTGAAATTGAAGTGGGGAGACGCAGACTGAGTTGGAGTCGTTTGTTGTTGTTGTTGCATGTGCGACGTGCCGGGGAGGCAACCAAAAATGTGCGAAAATTTATGTTGCATGCGATTTTGGTGACTTGTTTGCAACTTGTTTGCCATGTTTCGATTGAAGACTGCGCTTGAAGCTGCTGCTGCTGCTGCTGTTGCTGTTGCTGTTGCTGTTGCTGCTGGGGCATCTACCTGTGGCAAGTGGGTCAAGCTGGCGAAAACCACAGTCGAAATTTCAATTAAATGCACATAAATTTCAAATTAGTAATAACTTTCGGAACGTGGAACGTTGTTGTTGCTTTTGGCAACGAAACAAAACAAAACGTTGCCAGGCACGCAACCATGCCACAAAATGATGCAGCTGTCGTCCGCCGTTGCTACGTACGTGACCCCTTCAACCCCTTCCACAAATCACACACACACAGCTGTCGTCTGGATCGAGTTGAGAGGAAAAAAACAAATCTGTGCGCCTATTAATTAGCCAAACTTCAACACCTGCTGTGTGCTCAGACCAAAATTAACTTGACAACCCCAACGGGCGACTGGCAAATTTCAATGGGTCTACACTAACCCCCTCACCCCTCCGCCACACTCCGTTTGGGTGCTCCATATTTGGGCTGTGAATTGGAAAATAATTGTGCGACGGCCATTAAATTACAATGCCCAAATGGACAACACGACGCCTGGGAAACTTGGCCAGTTTGGGCCGTTTGAGTTGGCTATTTTTAGGCTGCTTTTGGAGAGCAGTTTGAGCAAAAGCCGTCAGCAGGTGCGAAGCACATTGGCCACGTCCCGGCAATTATGGCATTATAAATAAACAAAGACCAAATAGTTATTAACTAATAACTGACACGCGCGCTCACGGAACAGGAAGGAACGGAGTAGAGAGTTGGATTCGAGAGGTGTTCATAAAACATTAATGCGACCAACACCTGGCCTGGGTCAAGGCTCAAGGACAGAGAGAACAAATCTACGAACTTTCAACAACAACCAGCTGTAGCTAATTGCCAGCAAAATTGGATTCGAATTGAATGTCCCTCAAATTTGATTGGACTTGGGGACTAAACGGTGCCTTTACCATTCCTTGTTGGTTAGATCTTTTGCCGATAGCTTAACTTTGTAAATATTTATATTCATTGCAAGCACAGCGCAATTAGCGTGTATCCGTAATGACATGTATTTATTTTTAAAAAGCTATTTCAGTTGATTGAAAGTCAATAGCTTTAGTTGCTAAGGCGTAATGGGTGGACATGGCGATTGCTGAACGATTTTTATACCCTGAACCCATTGAAAATGGGTAAAAAGCGTATAATGGGTTTGTGCAAAAGTATGTAACAGGCAGAAGGCAGCATCTCCGACCCCATAAAGTATATATATTCTGGATCAGCATCAATAGCCGAGTCGATATAGCCATGTCCACCTGTCCGTCCGTATGTATGAACGCGTCGATCTCAGAGACTATAAGAGCTAGAGACTCTAGATTTGGTACATAAGCTCGTCTAATCCCTAGGCAGTACAAGTTTGTTTTTAATTTCGAAACCTCTTCCCGTTTCCGATATACACATGTGATCGATAACAACAAAATCTTGAATTCAGAAATCTTTATGATGCAGTTTGAAACATTAGACGAAATAATGATAATCTGTGAAAATTTATTGAAATCGGTTGAGAAACACTGGAGATAAGGAGCATTGAAATAGGGTTCAGGGTATCGGGATTTCTCGACAAGAGCCTTCTTACTTGTTGGTTATAGGTAATCGTAAAAGAGGAAAATCTAAAGCTAATTAAAGATGAGCTTGACTTTAGTAAGTTTTTAGACAAAGTTTTCTACTTTAAATGTAAACTCGTGAAAGTTCAAGAGCACAAAATACTTGCCAAATATAAACCCTTTAGCAAAAGTTCATTTGTGCTTTCTAAAAATGCAATCTCACTCAGGTATTGTGGATTCCCTCACTCACAACCTTTCCGATTGCTTTAGTCAGCTTTTACACAGCTCACTTAGCGATACAATCGTTAAATGTAATCGAAAGTTCCCTTTTGAAGCTATTTTATGCTGCTTTTCCGGAACACAAAGCAGAAGAAAGGGGATTGTTGTGTGTGTGTGTGTGTGTTGCGTATTAGGCGAGCATTTGACATAATCGAACTAATCAATTTGCGTGAATAAACTGCACACGGTTTATTATCAGGTGACTTCTAACTGTTGGCGGCTTGGGGCACGTGGCGCGTGCCGCAACTCTCAACCCCCCAACTCTCCTCCTCCGAGCGACATAAATCTTTATTTACAAAAGTGTAAACAAAAATTACTCATTCGCGCGCATTTAAAAAGCACAGAGAGAGGGAGATAGAGAGAGAGATGGAAGGAAACAAAGCAGAAGTGAAAATGTGCAAAAGAGGAAGCGTGAAAAAGGCTGAAATGCGAAAAATCAACGACTTCGACATGGGAACAATGGGAGCAAGGGAATAGCTTTTCGGGGGAAGCTCTGCTCCTGCTTGCCAAATGTGTGTATTAGCATGTGTGTGTGTGTGGGTGGGGTGTAAAGGGCAAGTACTAAAAATCCCATACCATCCCTACCACCACCACCCCCTCCACAGTGCGCTCGCTAATGGCTCTCCAGTGTGTTCCGACGTCGTCGCTAATGGTGAGACGGGGAGAACGAGAGTGAGCGAGTGGAGCCCTGGTCGGGTCGGGTCGGGTCGGGTCCAGGGGCCCCGTTGAAAAGTCAACGATTGCCGCGTTGCGGAAATTAACGGAAAATCAGCAGAGCAGGCAGAAAAGGCAGCTGCCTGTTAACAACAACAAATGCCGAAGGATGCTTGATTTAATGTACAAAAAAACTTTTTGATGTTTTCTTCTCGCACAGAATGTTCCCTCTCTTTCGCTCTTTCTCTGTGTGTGTGTGTGTGTGTGTGTTGAACATTTTGCTTATTTTAAAAGTAATTATGGGCAAAGCCGATGTCGGGCACCTCAATATAGCGCGTGTCGTCTCAGTGTCAGTCAGCCAGGACGGACCTAAGGACCTACCGTGTCCTGAATGCTCTCTCCCTCTCTCTCGCCTTTCTCCTGTCAGCTGTGTTGCAAACTCATTCAAGCAGAATGCGGCAAATCACGCACCCAACTTTGGGTTAGAGGTACACACACACACGCACACATATACACACATATATATACATACATATTCCGTATAAATGTATACAAATTATGCGTATTTATCAGGGAAATTCAATGAACTGTAAATGGCGTGGAAGTTGTTCATGTGAGGCATGTTTGCATGTGTATGTGTGTGTGTGTGTGTGTAAAGGTGTTTTGCTCCACGACCCTATTGTTGTTCTGCGGTTGTCTGTTACAAGGGGTCGGCCTGAGAATGCGCACAGGTGTGTGTCAAAAGGCATGCGAAATGAGTAGCATAACGGGGGCGGAGAAGATGGTGGGAGTGGGCGGAATAGGCAGCAAGTGACAGGCTGCAATTGAGTTAAGGGAATGGGTTCCAGATAATGAACAGAAAAGAGCTAGCGGGGAGGGTCTAGGTGGGTAGATAGGAAACGACTTCTGTAAATGTTGTTTTATATTGGATTTATATTAAAGTTGAGTTGATATACAAAAACATTAATTAAGGTAGCAACTGGTAGGGGAGAGCAGGCCTATAATAAAGGCAAAAGGCATTATGTGGGTTTCTATAGTTCGGAGAAAAAGTCATTAAACAAAATATACACATTTAGTATCGAATAAAAGAATGGTTCAAAAGGTGACCAAAGCTGAGCGATAAGAGAGAAGAAACATGGAAATTTTATAGAAATATTAGGGAAGTACAGAGGTAAGATGGCAATCTATTAGATATTGGGAGAAAGGTAAAAAGAAGTAAGAACAAATATATAAGAACATATATAAAAAATAAGCAAAAAGTCTTTTAGTCTTAGGGAATTCTTAAGACGAGCATAGTTTTGGGATTGAAAGCTAAGTAAGATTCAAGAATTTTCGTTTAATCTTAAGAATATTTTCACTTCCTTGACACACATTTTTTGCAAAATTTATGAAAATATATAGCTTACATATTTTCTTGAATTTTGAACAATGTGAATGTGGTTTGGAGATTCTAGAATCAAGGGATCATTAAAACTTTAGCTAAGCAACTGCATTTTTCTGACTGTTTCTGCTTATATTTTAGTTGGTCGTTATTGTTGTTGTTGTTGGTGGGTGTCTTAGTTGCTTGCCACTTGGCTGGCAAGTGAAAAACTTTTCATTTTACAACAACGGACGGGGCTGCAACTGAATACGAACTGTTTGTTGGGCCGGAAGTGTAGGAGTCTAGTTGAGGCAAGTGTAAAAGAAATAAACGGACTTAAAATAGGAAAAGTCAACATGAGAGTTGTGCGTTGTGTTCGCGTATGTATGTGTGTGTGTGTGTCTGGTGTGTGTCCTGGGGACAGGACGTTTGCCTTGGCCAGGGACTAACTTATTTTATTTCCAGAGTCAGGGCAAAAAAGGCGCACAGAACAACGTAGCCAGCTAGCTGGGACTCTGGGGCTAAGTGCAAACACAAAGATGAGATTTCTACATCTATCTGCTTGCCCTTTCCCCCCTCGCCACCTCGCTACAACCCACTTAAGTGGATCGTAGGCAGAGGAGAGGTTCACAAAAGCGTAACGGCGCTCAAAATGACTGACACGGCTTGCTGGTCACATGGTCAAGAGCGTGCAGCGAGCCGTGGCTATAAAGTACACACCAACACACACACACACACACACCCACATACATACAGACAATGCGAAATGAAATTCCATTGTTCCCCTCGCTCTCGTTTGCCTTTGCAGAACATTTTGTATCTGGCTTAGTTGTTTTAAACTTTATTGTTTACGCTTGTGATCAGCAGCGACGCTGACGTCAACTGTCCACCATTTTGTTGACTGCTGCCATTGATGCTGCTGCTGCTGCCTCTGTGTGACTTCTTCTTCTTCTTCGTCTTCGTCTTCGTCTTTTGCTGCTGCTTGTTCTTGTTCTTGGCCAGCTCGCACTTTGGCCCATTGTGTGGCTCTAAAACATAAACGGAAGCGATTTATGGCGCAAACACAATGAACGAGTCAGCATCAACAAACAAACAACATACACACACACACAACAACAGCAACAACAACACCAACAAGGGAAGCACACAAAAGGACACAGATACGGTCAGAGCAACAATTTGTGTAGTGTTGACCAGCATCGTTCTTCTCTCCAGCCGGCCAGGCCAGCTCGTCCCTTTGCTTAGCGTTGCGTTGTCGTCCTGGCAGCTCATAAAAAACGCAAACAAACGCGCATCAACTCTGATTTAGAGGGAATGCTTGGGGGTAGCATGGAAGGGAGATAGTAGGACACTACGCATCTATAAAAGGTCAAAAGTAGCTCAAGCTAGGACCAAAAAGTAGCTAAAAACAAATTGAGAAAAATCTAAAAGTAGTCTTTCTCATTGAAATCATTTAAATCTTGATCTCTTTAAAGTGTTCTTCGTTTTCACGTGTTTTCCAACCATTTAGTTGAATATTGTAACAAACAATAATAGAAAAATGATAAACTAAAAAAAAAGTTTATACATTTTCGTTTCACAAACTCAAACATATATTTTAAAGCCTAGCTAAAATTTGGCTAAATTGCTTGTTTATTCAATTTTGTTTCACAATGTCAAATATATATATTATAGCCAAAAGATTGTGAAACAAAATTGAATAAACAAGCAATTTTGTTGTTTGTTAACTTAGCTAAAATTTAGCTATAATATATATATTTGACATTGTGAAACAAAATTGTATAAACTCTTTTTTTTCACAATGTCAAATATATATATTATAGCCAAATTTTTTTCTAGTTTATCATTTTTCAACAGCATCCAAATACACTATTATTAGTGCTGTATAGCACAATTTTAGCTATAAAAAAGCTAAATGCTCAGAGCTCTAATCGCATAGGATCCAAATGATTGTTCGCATTGTGCTCGCTGGCCGCAACTAAAGTGCTTGTCACTGGTCTCGGCCCGGAAGTATCTTTATTTTAGCTTTGTTTGCACTCGTTTCACTTCCTCACACACACTCGCACACACACTGGCACACACACACGTTGAGTGGAGGGAAGCCGAAGTGTTATTATCCTGCTTAGCCATAATACGTTGTTAAAATGTTGAGTCTGTCATTTGTTGGCCCCGTACACTAAAAATCACAAGAAATTGAAAGAAATTCCCACAGACTAGGGCCAAATAAATACCAAGGCATCCTTAGATACGTGGCTCGCAAATGCCATGAGTGGGTGGTGGGCTTAGTCCTGTGGGAATCGTTGACAGGCGCGCGGGTGGCCATTTTGTATTTTGGACTTTATTAACTTTTCAGCACTGGCTGAACTACATCGAGGAAATGCCAAGCGGCGATGGCGGCGTCGTCGGCATTTTGCCTTTGATTTGCGGCCATTTTGTTTAGCATATTTCCGCTTTGTTGTCCGCTAACAACCTGAACAACCTTGTTTGAGCTTCGCTGCGTTTTAATCCGGCCCGGATCTTCAAAATTAGGTTCATTACATTTCAATTAATTTGATTAATTGAAGCAGAAATATGCCTTGAGTTTTTCATTTGATTTGTTTTGATGGGCAGCAAAGCTCCAATAAAACAATATTCAATCCCCCCTCTCTCTCTCTCCCCCTCTCTGAGTCCCACTCTCTCTGTCTTCTTTTGTTGCATGCTTCAATTGCAATTAATTACGAGCAGCCAAACCACAATTAAAATTAATTTGCCTGACTAAAAAAAAAGACAAAAAAAGCAAGCTTGAAGCAAAACGCATGCCGGAAGCAGCGTGCACAAAAAAAAAAGAAGAGAAAAAAAATCCAGAAGCTACGCCCAAGTCCTTTGCACATCCGCACTTTCGCATCCGGTCCCAAGAGTTGGGCAATAAAAATTCTCAACGTAATTAAAATCAAAGGATTTCGCGTTTAACAATTTATGTGCGCTATAATTTTTGGGGCGACGCAGACACCGCTCGTAAATTTGCAAGCGCACCACCCCCAAAGGCCACCCACTGGCGCAAAAACGCTTTATGGCCGTTAATTTGTTGTTATGTGTAAGGGGGGGAGGGGTTGGGGGAATGGCTAGCAAGCCGAGAGGAACTGTGTGCAAATGATTTGTTTCCTTGGCGCCCGTTTGAAAACAAAAGCATCTGACCAGACAACAGTCCGCAGTGTTATACAGGGGGTGGTGGGGGGTTGGGTGAAGCGGATGGCGGTGGAGTGG
The DNA here is from genome assembly GCA_035044485.1 of Scaptomyza reducta. Taxonomy (NCBI): domain Eukaryota; kingdom Metazoa; phylum Arthropoda; class Insecta; order Diptera; family Drosophilidae; genus Scaptomyza; species Scaptomyza reducta. The sequence continues at coordinate 8,368 of JAWNNV010000370.1, forward strand.
TGATGGTTGATTCCGCGTCGTTTGGCTGCACGTGACTGCATGCCACACATGCCGCCACTGCAGGACACACACACACTGGACAAGGCATAACTGTGTGTGTGTGCGTGTGTGTGTGTGTTGTTCATACGCACTGTGGAATGCCATTCCTTTGGACCCTATTACCAAACCAACACCCCCCTATACACACCCACCCACCCGCTCTGTGCATTGCATTTCATCGCTAATTTAAGTTAATGTTCATTGTTGTAAATTACATTAATTTTAATGCGATTTCGCACACGCGCCTGCACTGCGAACTGCGTTGAGCACTTCACAACACTGGACAAAGGTTGCCACGCCCACACATGCAGTTTTGGGCGAAAAGCTTTTAAGTGTGTGATTGTTTGGCCGTTGCACTTTTATGTAATTACCGCACTAACAAATTACATCAAGTGTCACAAATGAATGCATTTATGATGCGCATTTTATAAAAATAAAAAATCACCTTCCAACACTACCACACCCTTAACTTTCACAGTGCGTAAGCTCATGGGGCGAGTACGTGGGAGAAAAATGTAAAATGGCCTAAAGTGCACTTGCAAATATGCATTAATTAAAAGGCATCGTGCCGTGCGTACGGGCTTAAATCTTTATTGGCTTCCTTTCTGCCTGCTCCAACCCTATCTGCCACGCCGCTCTATGTGATTCTCATAATTATAATACATTTTCGCAGCGAGCAAATTGGTTAAAGCAACAGCAAAGGATATAAAACTATATAGCGTCGGAGTGTATTTAACAAAAATATGTTGAGATGTTGCTTCGAGGTAGCAAATCTTGCTTTAAGAAGAGTTTAACGAGATTTAAGCAGAGTTCTCTTGTTATACCCTGAACCCATTGAAAATGGGCAAAGAGGGTATAATGGTTTTGTGCAAAAGTATGTAACAGGCAGAAGGAAGCATCTCCGACTCCATAAAGTATATATATTCTTGATCAGCATGAACAGCCGAGTTGATATAGCCATGTCCGTCGATCTCAGAGACTATAAGAGCTAGAGACTCCAGATTTGGTACACAAGCTCGCGTAATCCCTAGACAGTACAAGTTTGTTTTAAATTTTCGATAACTCTTCCCGTTTCCGATATACACATGTGATCGATAACAACAAAATCTTGAATATGGAAAACTTTTAAACGTTTGAAACATTAGACGAAATAATGAGCATCTGTGAAATTTTTATCGAAATCGGTTGAGAAACTCCGGAGATATGGAAAATTGAAGTTAAGAAAGTATGCACTATACGCGTATACACACATACTTGCAAGCACTGACTGTATGCGTAAAGTATAGGGTTCAGGGTATAGTCTAGTCGGGATTTCTCGACTAGAGCCTTCTTACTTGTTTCTTTTAAGGTTAAGCTTGCTTCAAGTAGAGTTTTATGTGATTTATGATTATTTTCTTCTTTGCTATCGTATCAAGACTATTAGCAGTCGATTTAAGTAAGTGCCGAAGTAAAAATTGGATTTTAGGAATCCCAAATAAAACGAATTATTTTAAATTTGTTGCAAAAAAAACGAAAAACAAATAATACACGTTAAATGAATAGTTGACAATGATTTAGCCACTTTTTAACACGAGTACAGCAGGAAAATCAATTTAACATATTAGAAATGTGAGGAAAACTGACCAACAAGTTTAGTTTTTGGTTGCATGCGGCATGTTCTAGCAGCCGATGTGTGACAGAAACAATATATATATATGTACATAAAACATATACCTATGACTTTGCCTGGCCAGTGCTGGTAAACACACACAAGTTCCGAAGTAGCGGTTACATAAACTGGGCGGGGGCAAAAGAGGCTGGAAGTAGCAAAACCGAACAGAATGTTGCTGCTGCCTATAACAATATTTGGCTTCATTTGCATAAAATGCAGCAGGCAGCGGCGTTGCAAAAATGTCAGGTGCAAAATGGGGCAGCAGCCGCAAACGGCAGTCAACCAAGCGTCAGCAGAAGGCAAAGGGCAAACGCGACGTATACGCAATGCGGACTTGAACGTTGCCGGCAACAACAACTGACAAGTAAACAAGGCTGTAAAGTTGCACACACAGTGAGAGAGAGAGAGGGGGAGAGGGAGAAGGCTGTCCCATAAACTGTACGACTGATTGAACAGCAAACATATGCCACCCCCTTTGCACCCCGCTCCCCCTTCGCCAACCTTTACTTTCCCTACTGTTCGTAACAGTTTTGGCATCGAACGCCATCAACAATCGCCAATCGCCACTGCCATGTAAAACACATGTTGCCTCTTATTTCTTTTGGGGCATCCATTGCAACAGCGCCTCCTGCCTGCCCCTCTCTCACCCTGTCCCTCTCTTTGCCTGCTCTACCACAATGTCCAGGGCGTAGCCAATTTTAAGCAAATATTATTGTTTGCATTTATGTTTGTGTCTGATATCGCACAACCGATAACACACACATGTGTGTGCATATGTATGTGTATATATGAATATATACAGTGTATATTTTGTGCATATCTGGAAACTTCAATTTCTACACTGGGCAACAAAACTTGGTTAAACTGTGATTTGATGCAAGAAACATCTGAAAACAAAAAACTATGAAATAGTCCTTATAAAAACTGCCTTAAAATCAATTTGTCTTTTGTAGTCTAGTGTAATTTGTGGCTATGTAAAATTATGCGGCCAGGTAAAAGGTTGCTTTGGTTTGGTTTGCACTTGTTTTTGTTATTGTTACTGAATGTTGTGCGACTTGAAGCGTAACAAATACACACTCACCAACACACACACACACGCACACAAACATACACAGCGAGTACAGTGAGGATGTAAACATAGCCTCAAATTAAAATATGTTTGCTTGCGTACATACTATAAGCAAACTAAACGGATGCTACAGCTAACTGGCTGGCTGGCAGGCAGTCCTGTACGCAGGACTCATTACGCAGGACTCCGTTTACGAGGCATAAATTAAAAACTTTTGCACCAAAATTGGAAACGTGGCAAGTTCTGTACTCCAAGTTAATTATGCAGAAAGTGGCAGAGAAGAGAGAGAGAGCGAAAGAGAGAGAGAGAGCGAAAGAGAGAGAGAGCGAAATAGAGTGAAACGTTTGTTTACCTTCTGGTCTAAAACACAGGCAAAGATTGCACAAAAGGTAGGGTTTTGGGGGTGGTGTGGGCTTGTTGCATGGATATTATGACAGCTGCTTTGATTGACAGGCCGGCGGGCAGGCGGAGAGGAAAGGCTGTTGCGGTTGGCAAACTGTCGGCAGCGGAAATTAAGCGCCTCGATTTGCGTGCTCGCCACGCATAAATCAGTGGCAACTCCCCTTTACCCGAAGCAACCCTGCCGCTGCTGCTTAACCTAGTCTCAAGTACAGCAAATTGATTAGGCCCGCAACATCAACAAGGCGTTAAAATGCCCGACTCGATTATTAAGCTAAGTGCATACAAGGAAATGCGCCCAAACTAAACGCAGCGTCAATCAGTGCGTCATTCATTCAGTCAGTTTGTCAGTTAGTCAGCTAGTCAGCTATTCAGTCGTGTCAAATTGCTTAACAAGCAATTATGGAGGCACGTCAACACAAGCAAGCCAACGAGCCTAAGAGCTAAAGAGTTCAAAGCCAAAGCCGAATCCAGTTAAGGCCTTTGGGCGCTCTCATGCAAAAAAGGGCTAAGATCGTTTTAGAACGGCTGCTGCCGTTTAAAGGCTGGGCTTAGTTGGCTAGTTAGCCACTTTCAGCATTTCAACGACAAATCTGTGCAGCAGCCGTAATAATCATGTGCATAAAGATGACAATCATCATCATCATGTTGCAGCTGCTGACGATGAGCATGTTTATGCCACTCTCGACCAGCAATGAGCTGCAAACAAATGACTTAAGTGAGCAACTTACAAGTTGAACAAGGCCCATAACCAAACCAGAGACAAGACTCACTAACAACTTTGTCATAAAGCAATCAGCTTGTTCAACTTGTTGAAGTTTGTGTGACAAAACGTATCAAGTTGATTGATTGAATAGAGCAAAGCTAAGATTTGGTTTTCAGTTTTGGAATAAGTATTACTTTCATAAATGCCTGTTAACATTATATTTTTTCAATTTTAAAAAGTTTAAATACTTGAAAATTATATAGTAAGAAAACCTCTTGTTGAAAGACTTATTATTGACTGCTCAATACTTCTTCTTAGTCATTCGCTTTAAGTGATTTTTCTTTTAACTAAGCTTAACTAACTTAAAGACAGAAACCAACACTTAAATTCGTCCTGTGTTTCTTCTTCTTAGTTAATCAAGCACTTGTAGCTAAGTCAATCCCTTACAACACCCCCCACCACACCCCTTGCTCCACACTCGAAGCGCTTGATTTATGTCACAGACATTAGGGCACGCTCGTTTGTGGTCATTGAAATGTGGCCCCAGACGCAAAACTAAAACATATTGCAGCATTTTATTATGTTTTGAAATTAACAATTTTTAAGCTTAGTCAGTCTGAATCTAGGAGGTGTGGCTTTTAAGATCACAAGAGCAGAAGAGACGAGGTGAGGAAGAGGGAGAGAGCAGACCTGCTGCTGCATTCCAATTTAATGCATTTTTGCGCCTCTGGCCAAACAAATTACTCAAAAATGGCGCATAAATTAATGCAAGCAAAGGCAGGGAAAGGAGCGGAAAGGAAAGGCTAAATAAAACTAGACGATGGACTAGCAAAATTAAAACATTAATCTGAACAGTGCGGACTCTGAACTGCGCTGAGCATGCATAATAATTAAATGCTGCGCTTTAAAATTTATTAATTTATTTATAAAACCAAAAAAGGGCAATCCCAGCGAAACAACAACAGAAAGAGAGGTGCGAACTTCAATTCCTTCTCCTTCCCCCCACCCCGCGCTGTTCTTGCGAACAGACAAGAAAAAAACGAACAGAAGTACATTGAGGCAACTTAACGAGAACGAGAACTCTAAATGGTTCTCAGTCTCGTTTTTTTCCTTTCGTTTCTGCAGTTTTTGCTGTGCAGTTTTTAAAAATGTCCGTACGCCCTCTAGGGACAGATTAGCGATTAATCTATGGGGCATGGTCACATGTACACATCCTACACTCATCGTCCTCGTTTCTCCGCCTTCGCCTCAACCTTCTGCTCGCTGGGTAAGAGGTAACGATTAAAAAATCTCCACAGTAAAGACTGAGCACTTAATCAAAGAGGATTTAGAGAGCGAGAGGAATAGAGCCAAAGCCCAGAGTCGAGAGTCCGAAAGACCCAAGCTCAAGCAAGTCAAGGCACACAAGCTAGTTGCATGCAGCCACCAAAGCGTTGGTGCGGCGCTTCGTTTTTAGCTCACTTTTTTTTCACTCTCCCCACTTTAAGTAATGCTAGCAGCAAACACTCTATCAACTGTTTGGGTATATCTCTTTTTGGCATATGCTTCTTTTTTCTCAATATTTTATAAGGGTTTAGGCAGTTGCTTGATAGGAACTCAAGAATAGATAGATGTATGCTTGATAAAATACTTGAGGTGGTTTAAAATTTTATTTGTATATTAAGGACTTGCCATTGATTTTCTCTCGTTTTGTCAAAGGTCAAGCAGCTATCAATAATTCTGAACTTGAACTAAAGGGAGTAAAATAAAAGTTGCTTGATTGAGATATTATCAAACTTGTCTACAAATCAGACCCTCGAACCAAGTCACCTCAAACTGTGTTAAATATTCTATAAATATCATTATTAATACTTGTCTTCTCACCATTTTTAACAATCAATTAAATGTTCAAAAGTTATACTTATTTTGAGCTGAATTACAGTTTTAAAATCTTACTTTTTATAATGTTTTACTGAACTTAAAACATTTCAAGCATTAAAAGGATTTTTTTTTCTAAAGAGGAAGCGCATCTTTTAAGTCGCTTTGTAAATCCTTGCATGAATATATATATATATATATATACATATTACAAGCATTTTATTTCATAGTTTCTGGTGCGCTTTTTCATTTGCACTGCCAGCAGTACGCCCTTTGCCTCTGCATCCCTTCACTCCTGGTGCTTTTTTCATGGCTGCAGGGCTGAGCTTCCAACTTGGAGGAGAGTTGGGCAAACTCTGTATGGCAGAGTCATAAAAGACCTTAAATAGTGGCAAAGACATTTCAGACATTGCCGCGCGCATTTTGCTGCATTTGTCAATTTGCAATGAGTTGAAAGGGGCGTGGCTGGGGCATAAAAATGATATATGTGCGCGCTGAGTTAGCAATTTTCGTATGGATTGGTAAAAACGACGCCGCCGACCAACATTGGCTTTATGAATTCTTTTTCCCTCTTTATGTTGTGGCCACAAACCATAAAATATTTTGATTGTATTTTCACATATGTGTGTGCATTGAATGCTTGTTGCACTTGATTTTTGTATATGTTCTCAATGCTTGATTCCACATAAAATCAACTCAAACCTGACTTTCGAGCCAGCCCACAAGCCGCCTCCCACCACTTGTTGGCGGTTTGTGTTGCAATTATGGCCGAGTAACCGCAAAGCAGGACTGCACATAGCTGAAACAAAACACAACACAACAACAACAACAACAACGACACCAACAACAACAAAAACTATTCTCGCTCACATTTCGTCATAAGCCCTGCACAAATTTTTGGGAATTTTGGCTGTAATCCTTTTGTGTGCTAATTGGAGTGTTGCTAGGGCCATAAATACTCTAACGCAAAGGCCGAAAACCAGCAACAGCAAAACGAGTGGCGTAATATATATATATATATGGCAGAATATTTGGTATAAACAGTTGGTTGTCTCTTGCCTACTGACATTCAAAAGCCGCTTAAATCTGCACACTTGGCCAAAAGCGGCCGACAATGTAAATGTTCTTTATGCCTTTTAATTGCTCCAACATTGTGGTCACACTTGGCATTGAAGTGGCTTTCAGATTTGTTTATGTTTATGCAATAGAAAGAGAAGGAGGAGAGAGAGAGAGAAGTGTACTTACATTTATATATCATACGCTCTTATATGCTTTTAGCCACAACTCAAAATCTGTATTAATTGCAACTTGCTTTTTGTATTTGATATCTTGACTCGTGTATTGAGGATTATGTGAAGAGAAACTTCAAAAGAATTCAATTACTAAACTGTTTTAAGTATTTCATTCGTTTGATTGTTTTGACACACAAATGTTTAAATAGACTCGAGCGAGTTCGTGAGTCTCCAATTTCAACTAGCTACAAGATAAAATCAACTAGCTACTAGATAAAAGTATATGCTGTGTTCCCCACATTATTGTCGTCAGATAGCATTAGTACTAGTTCTGTCGATTCGAAAGAGTTTCCATTATGTTTCACTCACTATTGTGAGATATCATTAGTAGCTCTTGTTGACACAACAGAGGCAGTGAAAAAATAAACTTAGTGTAGATAACATTGTTGAGTTTTTCCTCACAGAGAACGGAAAGTTATTAGTCGTAAAACAATTATACTATTTGCCATATTTTTGTGTATTCGGATGTGTGTGTGTGTATGTTAATGATGCTGTCGAAACTCTTATCGGCTTAGACTCGCGACAGTATGAATACTTAGTATAATTAGCTAGAAACAGATGCGGTTTGTGGTTCAGTCGCAGTCTAACAACAACTGTCAACAGCTCTCAATGGCACCGACAGACACGCGGGCAACCAGTTTAAGTTCAACTTAAAACTCATTCAATTGTGTTGTAAATTTCAGTATTAATTAAACAGGTAAGCTCTTACGTTGAAGCTCAAACACAGCTAGCAAAAATTAGTACTTATACATGAGAGAAAATAAATAATAATATATAAATAGTTCCCATCCTTCCCATCGCTTTTTATACCCTTAACCCATTGAAAATGGGTAAAAAGGGTATAATGGTTTTGTGCAAAAGTATGTAACAGGCAGAAGGAAGCATCTCCGACCCCATAAAGTATATATATTCTTGATCAGCATCAACAGCCGAGTCGATATAGCCATCCGTCGATCTCAGCGACTATAAGAGCTAGAGACTCCAGATTTGGTACATAAGCTCGCCTAATCCCTAGGCATTACAAGTTTGTTTTAAATTTTCGATAACTCTTCTCGTTTCCGTTATACACATGTGATCGATAACAACATAATCTTGAATTTGGAAAACTTTTTGTTGCAGTTTGAAAGATTAGAATAAATAATGAGAATATGTGAAATTTTATTGAAATCGGTTGAGAAACCCCGGAGATATGGAATATTGAAGTTAAGAAAGTATGCACTATACGCGTATACACACAGGGTATAGTCTAGTCGGGGTTTCTCGACTAGAGCCTTCTTATTCGTTTGTTTATCAGAAACAAAACAAAACACATAAAAAGTATTATTGTGATGTAAGCAAAAGGACGTAACTATAGCTTGTATAATAGTTCCGTATAAGATAGCTAGACTATCATCAAGAGTATAACTTAGAAATGTAAACTTTTTGCGGTTATTTTCTATACTTTGACTCATATGCATATAGACTATTTGCGTGCCTTGTAGTTTATAGTCATGTTGACAGCTCTTAAGTAACCATATCGAAAGGTAGCAATCTGAAGTGAGCTTATTTCTGTTTTGGGCATCTTAGTGGGTGCCAAAGTGACATATTTATGCGACAATTGGCGGATTTACTTACTACATAAACAAACGTAGATATGTAGATATGTATTTGTGTGTGTGTGTGTGTGTGTGTGTGTGTTTGTGTATTGATTGGCTATCCAATTTGCATATAATTTATTTGCAATTGTTGTGACATTTTGTGTCTTGCGCCACCGTGCATTGTATTGTGTGTTTGTTGTGTCTCCCGTTCCGTTTCGTATCGTTTCGTATAGCAGGTTGCACGTTGCAATCGTGGGAATATGTTGGCAAGCTGCCGGCTGTGTTGTTGCTGCAAGCAGGCTGGCTGGCTCGTTGCAAGTTGCAAGTTGCGAGAGTGTTGATTGTTGCTTGTCGCTAACGACAAATCTAAAGCCTGACTCAGTTGGCCCAAAAAAAAAACAGAAAACAGAGAAACAGAGAAACTTTCACTCAACGGAGTACTTGATAATTAAGCCATCTTGCGGCTTGTGGCAGCATCGTTTATCTGGTGGCAGACAATGGTTGAATCTAGCTATAGAGCTATGCCACAGATAGCTTTGGCAAATAGCTTCAACTGGGGCGCACCTTCAATTAATGAAGTGAAGCCCCCAAACTTTATTTAACTAACAACAACAACAACAACAACGAGTTCCGAATCTTGAGGTAAAAGTTAGCATTGTTGCCTTTTGGCCTTATTTCTATTTGAGGTTGTTTTTTTCTTTCGGTTTTTTGTTTTGGTCTTTTGCACTACTAAATGCCAATTTAAGCTGGATGCGAACCTTAACGTGCTGCTCAGGTGCTAATGCCCGTTAGGCCAAGTAGTTGTCACGCTAACCGGCTGCCGTCTAACCGAAATAAACCGGTTCAGTGCTAAATGCTGGCATATGAAATCGATCTTCAACGATCTATGATTCGGGCCCAGTCGCATTTTCACGCCAGTCGCTGGCAAAGCGGCCTAGTCTCGAAATACATATTTCTTCGTTTGTTTTTTTTGGTCTGCGAGAAAGCCAACTCTACACTTAAAATAATAATATACTAAAAATACTTAAAATAATAGTCTACTAGTTCAAAATTTACTTAAAATAAATTTGTACCTCAAATGAAATACTAATTAAAACCAAATTGCTTTTTAATTTGTAGTCAACAACATTTCAATATGGCTGACGATGTGGCCAAGAAGAAAGCCCAGCATCAGCTCCAGCCCGTGCAGAAGACAGGCGATCCAATTATCTCACAAATTGGTGACTTTAGACGCTATCAATTCTGCTTCTGCATGCTGATTTTCTTGTGCAAATTCGGCACGGGTTGGCACACACTGGCCCACATCTTTCTGGCCGCACCCACGCCCCTCAGCTGCGCCACTGAGAATGTCACCGATCCGTGCAGCTCGGATTGTGCTGAGCAGAACTTTGATACGAGCGTCTTTAAGAGCACGATCGTTACGGAATGGAATCTAACATGCAAATCGGCCAGCTTGGCTAGCTTATCGCAATCGATTGTCATGCTTGGCATTATGTCTGGCAGCATGTTCTTTGGCATGCTCTCCGATAGGTAAGTTACATTTTGTATACAACTTATTCATACTCTTTCTAATTTCTCTTTCGTCTCGTTGTAGATATGGTCGTCGTCCGGCTTTTTTGGGCTGCTGTTTCATGCAGCTCGTCTGTGGCTTGATCGTCTGTCTCTCGCCATATTTCTGGTTCTACTGCCTCTCCAGATTTCTAACAGCTTTTGCCACAGGCGGAACGATGACAACCAGGTAAAACAATCCATCAATCTTTGTTCAATATTTCCATATACGAGATGTCTTTTAACACAAGCACAATACTCTTTCTTCTGCGGAAGATTTTATATTTCCCCATCTTTAAATACCTTCCGCATACTATATATAATATGAATTTATTCTCCTTCTTTCCGTATTCGCAGCTTTGTGCTCATCATGGAGATCATTGGACCAAAGAAGCGAGAACTGATCGCCATTTTGTATCAGATACCCTTCAATGTTGGACACGCCTCGTTGGCCGTCTTTGCATACTTTGTGAGAGAATGGCGCTGGTTCCAGTTCTGTGTGACGATCTTCTCCGCTGTCTTCGTGATCTACATATGTCTGGTGCCGGAGTCGCCGCGCTGGCTCTTTACCACTGGCCGTGTGGATGAATCCATAGCCATATTGGAGAAGATAGCGCAACGGAATCGGGTGCCAACCGATACGATTCGTGGCGAGATCGAGGCTGGCTATAAGGTGCTCTCGGCAAGGGCACCCGCCAAAAAGGGCAACCTGATTGATCTGTTTCGAACACCCAACTTGAGGCTCAAGACCATTTGTATGGTGAACATCTGGCTGGTTGTCTGCATGGTGTACTATGGCACCGCTCAATATATATCCACGTTGGGTGGCAATATCTTCATGAACAATCTGATTGCCGCCAGTCTGGGCATACCCGGCACACTGCTCTGCATCGTCATGACCAAGTACCTGGGCAGAAGGATCACGATGATGATAACAAATACGATCAGCGCTATTGGACTGCTGGCTCTGGTCTATTTCTCCCAGGCAGACATGAAAATTCAGGTGATATGCGCCACTTTGGGCCTGTTCGGTGCCTCGATCACATTCCCCAATGCCTATCTGTGGGGTGGAGAGATTTTTCCAACTGTCGTACGCTCCAATGGGCTCGGCCTCTGCTCGATGATTGGCCGCTTTGGCGGACTCTTGGCGCCACTCATCTGTGATCTGTCCAATTATGGTGCCTGGATAACGCCACTCATCTTTGGCCTGTTCTCCGTTTTCGCCGTTGTTGGCACCATTTTCTTGCCGGAGACACGCGGTGTGCCGCTGCCCGAGACGCTCGAGGACGGCGAACACATTGGACGCAAGCCACGCGAATAGTTCGTAGGTTTTTTCGCTCAGTGCACGAGAGTTCAAGAAATCAACAAGCAATAAAAGCAAAAACGAAATCACGCTTCGTCTCAAGTCGCAGTTGCAAATGGAAACCGAAATGGAAATAATCGAAATGTAATTACTGCTAAATGAATTTAGTGTTCGTGATTATGAAAACTGGGTTAGTCACTTCAAAACACCTTTTACCGTTATGCCACACTTAACACCAATTGCAATTTGAGTCAGACATTTAAAAGTTTCTAAGTATTTTTTTTTATGGAGCAAAGCAGGAAGCAAAATTCAAGTAGACGTATTTTTAAACAAGTTATTATTATTACATATTTTTTTGTTGTTTGTTACATTGATTTTGTATATAAAAACATTTATTAAACTAGATTTTTGTGGTTACTTGATCGATGTATGGAATTTGTCTGATTTTGACGATAAGACCATGAATATCGATGACCTATATATGACTTTGAACAGTTAATTTGCTATAATATATCACAAATTATTCGAAAAGTCAATCTTCAATATAAACGATTAAACTGTCAAACCGGTTTCAATCAATAATCGATTTCGCAGCATACATATCGATCACAAATGAGTGACATCAGCCTGAGCAATTATATCACAAACTATTCAAGGGAATCGAAAAAGTCAATCTTCAATATAAACGATTAAACTGCCAAACCGGTTTCAATCAATAATCGATATCGCAGCATACATATCGATCACAAATGAGTGACATCCGTTAATAGCTTGAGCAATTATAGCATTTACACACTTAACACAGTGAGAGTGTATAGTTTGATCGCCTGCCTGAATGACCTTCAAGGTAAACCTGCGAAGCAAAAAAAATATGCACTCAAGGTTAATATCATTGTCAACTTTTTGGCATGCCTCATTTATATGCAACACTTGCTAAGGTCCATGTCGCTGTCTACAACTTGAACTATCTTCCTCACCACCCACCCCTGCTTAACCCTACTCACCACACTGTCATTTGCACAGAGTCGGCCTGCGTTTCGGTCAGTTTGCCGTCGGCAGTTGGCAACAACATGATGACGATGACGATGCTCAATTGCCACTCAAGAGCAGAAAGAGAGAGAGAGAGAGAGAGAGAGAGGGAGAGTGAGTGAGTGAGATTTGGAGTCAGTTCGGTTGTCCGGACAGTCAATCAGTTGGTGGTGCAGCAACGTTCGATGCGACTTGGGGCCAAGTTTTTAGCGTCATCGCCACTGGCAGCTTGTCATGTCAGCTGCCTGTACGAGAAACTGTCAGAATTCGAGTTGAAGTCGCCTGCCTCACTGCACATTGCCCCCAAACCCAATTCGCGTCTCCCACTTGCAACACACACACACAACTCTCAACTCACAAGTCACAGCGGCTTCGGCGTCGCATTTTTAATCAGCAGCGGCGCGTCTTAGTGATAATTACCAGACATTTTTGTTGCCGCTTCTTTAGCTGTTCGGCTCCTGCTCCTGCTCGTGGTTCCTGTTTGCCTGCTGTTCCTGGCTGTATAATTAATTGCAAGTGCCGCGCTGATGTTGTGCTCTTGCCCATTATTCATTGAGTCTGTCTGCGGCAACTGCTTCAGACTCCTTTCTCATGCCGCATTTGCTCCAAATTCATCATCAGCGAAACAATTTGTTGACAAAAAAAAGCTTAATAAACTCAATACGATTGAGAAGAGTTCTTCAAAAAAAAACGAGTAGGGAATGTGAGAAAAATGCTCAAAAAAAATAATAACTATGGTATATTGAAGTTAAAAGACTTTTAAAATGTTTTCTATCTCCCTCTATAATAATCTGTCAAACATTCAGTTTAATGTGTCAGCTAAGAGAGAAAAAGCATCCTGGCAAGGCAATGCTTAAATGACTTGACACCGAAAAGGCCAGCGCAAAAGTCGTTTGCCATTTTGCCAACATATGGCAAATTTGCCCACTGACTGCATGTCAACAACAACAACAGCAACAACAACGAGAGAAACAAAACCCATTTAAGTTCAAAGCGCGACAACCGCCAAAGTCAGGAGTTGAAGTTTTGCAGCTTGCAGCTTGCAACTTGGAGCTGGAGCTGGAGCGCTTTAGCCTGCCTCGATCATTATCTCCACAGCATATCTATTTGCGATTACGCGAAGCAAAACCGACGGGCAAAAACAAACTCGGATTGTCTGGCAGTCAGGTCGAGGCTGTCATTCGTGGGAGTTTGTTGTTGGTGCGGTGCTGCTTGGCCAGCAACAATGTGGGCGCAAACAAATGTCAAAATGACGCGCTCTTTGTTGTTTATCATATTTACCGCATGAGCCAAAGAAACGGCAACGGCAACGACGAACTTGGCCCAAATGCAATTAGTATTCAAATGTAGACGCGATGAGTCGAGCACAAACAGCACAAAACGAGTCATCATCAGCTCTAGTCATTTATGCCGACAGGGGAGCTCTTGGTCAGCAACGAGTATGAGAGAGGGAAGGAGAGGGAAGTTCGGAGCTAAACGCTAAAAAATGCGTCTAGGCTTTGTGCTTTGTGCGCTGCTTTAGAAATTCGTCGTAATTTAGCGCACGCATTTTGCATTTTAAATGTTGGCCAACCAACAACGAACAACGATGACGATGCGATGTTGAGTTCTGATTAATTCCGACAAATTCGTTTGACTAATTGCGAGGAAAAAAAAAAGAAGAAAAGTCGAAGGGGATTCTGTGTAAGTGCACACCTTATCGGCCGCAATTAAATGACCAGCTAGCTCTCTTTTACAAAAATATCATCAACTCGGCTACGTGACTTGGCCTTATCAGCCACAACTGATGGAGCCTTGCAGCTAGTAAGATTGACTGTGTGCGGCACATTTCTTCAGATGATTCAATAGCATATACATATATATATGGTTAGTACTCGTTGCATATTGAGCAGACCACGAATATGGTTTCAGCTTACATAGCCATAAAGAAAAGCAAGAAAAGTCAAATGCATTGCATTCGTTTTGGGGCGCCGTTAAATTGGCTCCAACAGTATTGCCACCAGCACTTACAGTTGTAAATTTAACAGCCGTGTTATGACAACTGCCAGCAATTAAAATTGACAATTGATACGGCAGACAGACAATAAAACGAAGACAACAACTGAAAGCCGGTTCGGGTCGGTGGTGTTCAAGTACTTTTCTGACTGATAGGCGCCATGTCAATTCACGTTTACACGTGACTGTTATTATGATGTGTAGCATGACACAAAGTGACCAAAGTTTTGTCCCAAAGGGATCCTCATGATTGAAAGATATATGTGCTCAAGCTTTTTATAGAGTTATGATACATTTTTAAATATTCTTATTCGGCATAAACCTAAAAAGTAACTTTGAAATGAAATAATGACTAGTCATAATAGTTAATGTGTCTCTTTCTCGCTGACAGTTGCTATCTCATTCATCTGTATTGTATTTTCCACATCGTTTGCCCGTTTCACATTTATTTTTACTAGTTGCAAAAATTTGCTGAAACTAATTGCTGCAAATGCTGACAACAACAACAACAACCATATGAGGAGTACCCAAGCCCAGACCAGTTTAGAGCAGTTTAGGCTAGAGATGGCTCTTTGCCCAATTGGGTTTTCGGGCGGCAAAATATGACAATTGGCGGCATTATTAAAAATGCTACGTGCGCTAAATCTACCGACATCAGTCCAAATGGCCAACAACAACAACATAAAAAAGAACGGAAAACGGAAAATGGAAAATGGAGAACCCCAAAACAGGTGAAATGCGCGACAGTTAATGGGCGTACTACCCCGCTGCCTTCTGTTGGCCCCCCTTTCGGGTGGACATGCGTTGATGACGGGCGGAAAGGCAAAAGGGGTAGATGGGTTGACAGTTGCTGATAGCGCACTCAATTTGCATTTTTGGTCGTTTGTAGAGAGACTGAAACGAAAAAAACAAAAACATCAGAAATGTTCAGAACAAGTCAACGGGTGCCAACAATTACTTTTTATAACTTTCTAGCTGGCACTTCAATCTCAGCTAGAAATTAGTTTGCCTCGCGCTGATTTCAGCTGAAACGCATGGTGTGGAGAGAGGGTGGGAAGGGGAGGGCAGTGTAGTGACAGCTTTGGGATTTTTGGGATCTGGTTGTAGTTTTTCAGGTGGCAAGCAAACATTAACATAATATTATGAAGGGATTTTAATTAAAAAATCTCAAAAGCATTTGTTCGGGCAAAACTCAACAAAGTCGTTTCATATCGGACGTGTGTGCACTGAGAAAAAATACTAACAGAAAGGTTAGAGAAATGAATAGGTCTTAAATTTGTTAGAAACTCAGGAGAAATAAAATATTTATTTTATATATTTTCTTGATTCTTTTTAACATTTAATTACGAAAATACTTACTGAAAGTTCACAAAGCAATAAAGTTATGCCACTTCAACTTGAAGTTTTCTCCCAGTGTCCTTCGGGGTCCATCTTGTGTCGTGGAGCATTTAAGGCTGCCATCCGGCACAGACAATTAAAAACCCTCTGCAGAGTTTTGCCATTTGCCGTTTTATAAGCACAGATTACAGCTTTACGTAACGCACACACTCACACCAAAGAGACAGGACACACACACACACACAGGGAGGACGTACAGTTTCAGATCCAGACGACACACACACACACAATGTCCGATAAGCGACCACAGACAGGCATACGTACGGGTTGGGACTACGGTTTGGCGAATGTCTTTCTATGGCTGTCTCTGTGTGTTGTGATTTTATGTTGGTCATAGTCATTCCCATTCCCCCCACCACACCGCTCTGCGTCTGCTCCTCATTGCTATCCAACACTCTCGTCGTTGTCTGCCTGTCTTCTTTAATGACATTGCATTGCACTTATTTCTTTTTGACTCCCTTTTTTTTGTGTACACATATTGTACTTGAATGTCTTGCCACCTTGGCTAGAGAGTGCGAAGGAGAAGGAGACAGTTGATAGCTTGCTGTAAAACCTGATGATAGCTTAATTTTAGAGTTTTTAAATCGGTTTTTACGTTTTTCCATACGTCGTCTTCGCTCTTTTCTCTTTTTTTCTGTTTTTTTTTTGCTAACAATGTGATTTGGGCGCAAAATCAGTTGCGAATTTGCATCGCAGAACGCTCGAAATGAAGTCATTCCGAGGGGTGGTGAGAGCTGGCGAGGGAAACTTCAATCCCTACCAACACAAAATGACTAAAACTGCAAAGCGCAACAGTGATAGAAGGAGAGAGTAAGAGGGAGCGAGATAAAGCTGTTAAATATGCAATGCACGGACAGCAAAAGCAGCAGCAGCATCCGCATCAATAGCATCAGCATCAGGTGATCATGTACAACGATGGCTGTGTCATCAGATTTTGGTTTTTCGATAGTTTTCTCGACTATTTAACGGATTTTGGCATTCACACAGAAGGCAGAGTGGCAAAAGGGGGAAAGCAAATAGTAACTGAATGTGAATAAAGTCAAGAGATGAGCATAAACAAAATGCAAATGACTATGGAAAATATATTTGGTTGAATGTGAATTTCCCATGCGTTGTGTTTGAAATCAATGCAAATCGCATAGAAAACGAACGAAAGCTGTGAATATATATAAGACATTGCATTTTTTGTATGCTATAACTTTTCCAAATAAACTTTATCAGTTTTACCATGATATGAACACCATTTTTCATATTATCATATAAAATATAAATATATGTTTAATAAACATCTTTTCCTCTATATACTGACGCAATTAACTTAAGAAACTTTTCATATAATCATATAAAATATAAATATATTTTTAATAAACATCTTTTTCTCTTCATACTGACGCAATTAACTTAAGAAACTTTATATAATCATATAAAATATAAATATATTTTTAATAAACATCTTTTTGTCTATATAATTAACTTAAGAAACTTTATATAATCATAAAAAATATAAATATATTTTTAATAAACATATTTTTGTCTATATACTGACGCAATTAACTTAAGAAACTTTTTATATAATCATATAAAATATAAATATATTTTTAATAAACATCTTTTTCTCTATATTCTGAAACAATTATCTTAAGAAATCTATACATGGCAAAAAAAACACTGTATCAGTCAAACACATACATTAAAACATACAATTTTATATATATATATTTCTAATTTCAATAATTAATAAGCATAAACGATATGTTAAATATATTGTAATTAGCATTTAATACATCCCATATATTATAAGGAGCTATGTCATCTCTCTGAAACAAAAATATAATGTATAATGCATACGGTACCTACAAATTTAAACAGACAAAACACTAATTTTAATATATCATTCAATGTATATTCAATGTAATTATTTACACCATTGTGTGAGCTACACAAATACAAATAAATAAAAATATATTTGAAAATTTAATTAACTTCAAAGTGTTTTTTTTATTATTTGTTATATTTCAGCATGATTTTACGAGTTTTTCGTAATTTCTAGTATTTTTGGTATTTTTTTAATTTTTCGTAATATAGTATTTTTCGTAAAATCTAGTATTTTTGGTATTTTTCGTAATTTATAGTATTTTTTGTATTTTTTGGTATTTTTCAGATGATCAAAATAAGTTTTCTCGATACAGTTCAGTCCGTGAAATACCAGGCGAACAGAATTCAGCAATAGGCTGATCTGTAACTTAAAATGTTAACTAAGAGCAGCTGAGCAGTTGAGAGTAACAGCGATGAGCGGCTCAGTTTGACCTTGAATTGTTTACGTGAGGCCTAATTGATTTTAACTTAAAGCAGCTGCCTGCTGCTGACTTCTGTTCGCCTGGTATTTCACTTGGGGAGTGCAATGTAAAATGCCACGAAATTGGCCAACGAATTCAGCCATTTTTTGTATTTTCAGATGATCAAAGTAAATTTTATCGCCTAGTATTTTTAACAGTTCTGTCTGTGAAATACCAGGCGAACAGAATTCAGCAGCAGGCTGATCTGTAACTTAAAATGTTAACTAACATAACGTAAAATGTTAATTAACATAACATAAAAATGTTAATTAACATACCAAAAAATGTTAACTAACATACCATAAAATGTTAACTAACATACCATAAAATGTTAATTAACATACCATAAAATGTTAACTAACATACCATAAAATGTTAATTAACATAATATAAAATGTTAACTAACATACCATAAAATGTTAACTAACATAACATAAAATGTTAATTAACATAATATAAAATGTTAACTAACATAAAATGTTAGCTAACATAAACTGTTAACTAACATAACATAAAATGTTAACTGAGAGCAGCTGAGCAATTGAGAGTAACAGCGATGAGCGGGTCAATTTGACCTTGAACTCTTTTCGTGAGGCCTAATTGATTTTAACTTTTAGCAGCTGCCTGCTGCTGATTTCTGTTCGCCTGGTATTTCACTTGGCCAATGAAACTTAAAATGCCCTGTAATATCTAGTATTATTTAAATTTTTCAAATGATCAAATTAAGTTTTCTCGATACAGTTCGGTCTGTGAAATACCAGGCGAACAGAATTCAGCAATAGGCTGATCTGTAACTTAAAATCTTAACTAAGAGCAGCTGAGCTGTAGAGAGTAACAGCGATGAGCGGGGCAGTTTGACCTTGAACTCTTTACGTGAGTTCTGATTGGTTGTTCTCACTTTAAAAAGTTACCTGCTGCTGGTTGCTGTTCGCCTGGTATTTCACACACAAAATGTTAACTAACATAACATAAAAATGTTAATTAACATAAAAATGTTAATTAACATAGAAATGTTAATTAACATAAAATAAAAATGTTAATTAGCATACCATAAAATGTTAACTAACATAAAATGTTAACTAACATAACATAAAATGTTAATTAACATAATATCAAATGTTAACTAACAGCAGCTGAGCTCTGGAGAGTAACAGCGATGAGCGGGTCAATTTGACCTTGAACTCTTTACGTGAGGCATAATTGATTTTAACTTTAAGCAGCTGCCTGCTGCTGGTTTCTGTTCGCCTGGTATTTCACTTGGCCAATGCAAGTGAAAAAGCCCCGAAACGAGGAAAATAAATTTGTTGCTGTGGGGGATAATAAAATAAAACAAAATGTATTTTGTATATTGATGTTGTTTTTTATTATTTTAAAAATTTATTTTGTTTTTATACAGAGCATATATATATTTACATTTACTTGCTTAGTTTATAAAAGAAAAATTAAAATTTGTACAGACACAGCTTAAGCTTAACAGCGAACGATGACCATTGTGTGATCTACAAAAATACAAATAAATAAAAATACATTATTAAAATTTAATCAAATTAAAATTGTTTTATTTATTATTATTATTTGTTATATTTCAGCATGATTTTACGAATTTTTCATAATATCTAGGATTTTTGGTATTTTTCAGATTATCAAAGTAAATTTTCTCGATACAGTTTGGTCTGTGAAATACCAGGCGAACAGAATTCAGAAATAGGCTGATCTGTAACTTAAAATGTTAACTAACAGCAGCTGAGCTGTTGAGAGTAACAGAGATGGTAAATTCTGATTGGTTGTTCTAACTTTAAAAAGTTGCCTGCTGCTGGTTTCTGTTCGCCTGGTATTTCACTTATCCAATGCAATTTGCCCCAAAACGAGGAAAATAAATTTGTTGCTGTGGGGGATAGTAAAATACAACAAAATGTATTTTATTTATTTTTCTTATATTTTTCAAATTTATTTTGTTTTTACTTAGATATATTTACATTTACTTGCGTAGTTTATAAAAGACAATTTCTACAGACACAGCTTAAGCTTAACAACGAATAATGTGGCTTAAATATATGAGCTGAAAACTCAAAGCACAGTTTGACCTTGACATCTTACGTGAGTCCTGATTTGTTGTTATAACTTTAAAGTGTGTGTCTATGTAAGCATATACTGCATGCTTAACTTAATTTCACTGTCCATATCTCCGGTGTTCCTCAACCGATTTCAATAAAAATTAATTATGTTAACAAAGCAAAAGGAATATGCAAATTGAAATAGCGCAAGTGTTGGCGTTGCCACATCAACAACAAAGTCAAAACTTCTTTCCCCCTGCTTCGTTTTGGATCATTTGTAATAGAAATGGAATAAAACGTGTCCATAATGTGGCATAGTCATAGCTACAATTGGTGTCTATCTGCAACATCGTATAATTTAATACTCCATCAATGTTAAGCGACCATTTAATATGGTAATGAACCGAATATTTCGGAATAAGGAAAGGAAACCAAAAAAAAAACCCTTTCGAGACGAAAACACATCAACAGAATGATAATAAGAACAAGTAAGAAGGCTCCTTTCGAGAAATTCCGACTACAAGATACCCTGAACACCATACTATACGCGCTCAGTCAGTGCATGCATGGCTATGTCGAGTCCATTGTTGATGCTGATCAAGAATATATATACTTTATGGGGTCGGAGATGCTTCCTTCTGCCTGTTACTTTTGCACAAAACCATTATACCCTTTTCACCCATTTGGAATGGGCTCAGGGTATAAAGAGAAGGAACTGTTGAAATTGAAACCGTTTATGGAAATTGGAAAATTACGCGCGAGACAATCGGACGAACGCATAATAAATACAAGCATTTGCATATAGTATGAGCGAACGAAAGGATGTGTGGAAAGGAATGGAAAGGATGTATGAGATGTATACAAAAATATGGCAACGCCATAAAAACAAAATCTGAGCAAATGGTCCGGCAAAATATATGGCGGGGCAAATGAGCGAAGTGAACAGCAAACCGGAAACGGAAATATTTCGCAATTGCCGCAAAACGAGAGACGAGAGACAAAAAGACAGACAGACAGACAGGGTGAGGAAAGTAGGGGGCGTGGCTGTTAACACATTTACAAGCCTTCGCGACGACGAAAACGACAACAATAAAATATCACCAAGATTATCTGGCTAAAAGGAAACGCAGAAGGAGACGGATTCAAAGCCGGGTCCGGGCATTTACTTTGCATAATAAGCCGGATTATGGAAACCCCTGCCCCTACTCCTACCAGTACCCCTTCTCGCCAACAACGACTATGATGACAATTGATTGCACTGCCGCCGCCGCCAAGTTGGGTGCTTGGCCTTGGATTAAAATAAGTAGCTCTGGCAAATGGTGAGGAAAAAAAGTATTTGACGGATTGCATTCGCAAGCAGTAAGTAAAATCAATATTCGTTTTTTTTTACAGTGTATAAAACTTCTGTGTAACTTTTCGCTATCATATTTGGTTTGACTTGTTTGACTTGAAATGTTTGTTTTTATGTTAGAAATCACTTACGAGTTTTTGGGCTGCTTTGGCCAGCCGGAAGTGACCATAAAATGGTCATGCCGCCATTTTTATGCCCATAAATTCGGCTGTGAAATTGAAACTTAAAATGCGTAAAGTATACGCCCGGAGCGCCAGCTCCGGCTCGCGAGCCGTTTCAATTTTTATGCACATTTTATATGCCTACTGTAAATTGCTGTCCAGCAACGCCGCCGCCCTAACCCCCTCCCCCTCCCACCATCAAGGCACAGACACAGCTGAGCGGCACGTTTAAGTTCAAAGGCCAGAGGCGGCTCGAACACACACACACACACACACACGCACACAAATGTTTCTTTTTGGCCACTTTTGTCTATGGCGAAATTCCACGTTCGCAATCGTCATAAATCTTATGGCCACATCTTGAATTTATGTGCCTCACCAAAAGTCCCCTCCCCCACCCTACCCCAGCCTAAGTGCTACGCATTCTGTGGCCGTGTTTTGTGGCTTAGATTTTACTTAGTTCGCGCTCTTTGAAGCAGCTGACGAAGGCATTTTGGGCTATTGATCTTGGGTGTTTTGCTGCTTATTGAATTTGTTTCGCTTCGCGCTGGACGAAAAAGTTTTTTAATCAAGCGAACTAGTTGGCTTAAAGTGTGGTTCCTGCTGCTGCCAAAAATGACACAAACGTAGAAGTATTTCTCTTACTTGTTGGCAACAATTTGCTGTAACGTTTTAATTCTAAGCAAAGGACACACAGAAGACAAAAGCATTTTTCCTCAAGCACCGTTAAAATATTTACAGTACAAACGGGCTGACGGTTGCTTTTGGTTGGCTTTGGTATGCTCAACCCTTACCCAAGGGCACTTTCTCATTACATGCTGGCCAACGAAAGAATATCCCTAAGACAATCAAAGGTGAGCTGTTGCATTCTTCTCTCTATCTCTCTATCTGTCTATCTGTCTGTCTGCGTGTGTGTCTGAGTGTCTCTTTGTCTGTGTGTCTGTTGCTTGGCAATTTCTTTTATTTTCCGCTTGGCTGGCACAAGCATCACGTGGTCAGAAACTTCACTTGCTCCCCTCGGACCGACCAACCACAACACCTGCAGCTGCATCCTTTCGGATAGCTGTAGCCAAAGCTAAAGCTAAAGCTAACGCTGCCGCCATGAAAATTGGCGTCTGCCAAACATAAATAAAAAAAAAGGTAGACAAATCCGGAATAAATAACAGCGCGTTGTCTAGAGCTTCAACCGCCCCCCCCCCCCCCTCGAACCCGTACTTAGCCCTGAGTGTAAGTGTGTGTGTGTGGCAGGCGTCGCCGCGTCTCGACTTTGGCTGCGTCAGCGTTATGGCAACCAGCGATGTAGAGAGGATGCCACACACACCTGCTACACGACTTGCCACACGAGCCCCATTCCAATGGCAGCTCGGACTGAGGACTGTGGCACGTTGCGTATACGCTCAGTTGCACCGCACAATGAGCGAATATCGCGCCATCTATTTGCCATGGCAATGGCAATGGCAATGGCAATTGTGTTCGTTGTTTCATTGTTCGTTCTTCTTTTTTAATAAAATATATAACCATTTAATTGGTGCTACTGGGCTGGTCTTGCAAAATATGCGATGAGACTACAGGAAAATTAATTAATTACAAATTAAGAAACCATTTAAAATGATCTTAAAATCGAATGAAATGCATTCATTCATTGAAGCTATACTAAGCGATAGACTATTGCAGTCAGTTCATCAAGTCAGTTCATTCAATCGTTCGCAACAATAAGCTCATAAATATATATACGAATCATTTTGAGGAAAAGCTCGACTCGCTTAATGATAAGGCGCAAAAGAGATACTCTGAGAGAGCAACGATTTTTTACATACTTGTACTTATAAAAAGCGCAGGCAAGACAAATCATGAGTTTTGTTAAGCCTCAACATCGAACGAAATACGTGCGGTTAAAGTGAATTGAACAAAGATGCAAAATTATATAGTATTGCTAGCAATTGGAGTGTTATACTTGCAATACTCTGTGGCTGTTAGTGAAAATCGTTTGAGCGACTCTGAGAACTTTTATAATAAGTATCGGATGGCACAAAACTTGACAAATGATATCATGGAGAAACGCAAACAACAGATAGCTCTATATAGCACGCAGACCACACAATTGAATAGCAATAATATCAATCTGCAGAAAGAAGTCAAAGAACATCTGGGCACAATAATCAATCGAACCGATGAAATAGTGCAACTGAAGAACCAGCTACAGAATCAATTCAACGTTTTATGTGGCCTCAATGAAACGCTAGTCGGAACGACCAAACACTTAGCTGAGAGTAAAGAACTTGTAGAGAAACTAACCAAAGAGTTGAACCAAATAAAACCTGAGTTGAGTGAAACAAAAGAAAAAGCTGAAAGACAAACAGAAACAATTTCAGCAATGAACACAACAATAATGGTACAAAACGAACAAATTAATACATACACAGCCCAAAATTATATAGATGCCCAGAAGCGTTCGGACAATGAACAACTGATTACCGAATTGAAATCAAATCTCACAGCAATGAGTCAACAAATTGTTGTATTCGAATCGGAGCAAAGCTCAAATGCAGAGAGCATTAAGCATTTGAATTCATTGATAACCGCGTATACAAGCTGCTGTCAGGCCTCGAGTTGTTTGTCATTTGGCAACTCAAACAATGTGCATATGATTAAAGTTGAGGGTTTTGGGGAACCCTTTGAGGTGTTGTGCAACAGCCAGTTTCCAGCAGCTGGTTCCGGCTGGACCGTTATACAGCGCAGAATCAATGGCAGCGTCGACTTCTATCGCAACTGGTCGGAATACAAAGCTGGATTTGGAGATTTAGCTGGCGAGTTCTTCATTGGCTTGGACAAGTTGCATGCTATGACAAATGCCGCACCACACGAACTCTTCATCCATCTGGAGGACTTTGAAGGTGTCATCCATTATGCAAGGTATGATGACGTACAGATCGGTTCGGAAACGCAAGGTTATGACCTACAGAAACTGGGAAAATATGCCGGTGACATTGAAGATTCAATGCTTTCGAATGAGGGTCAAAAGTTTAGCACTTTCGACCGTGATAACGACAATGATGTAGACGTTAACTGTGCCGAACTCCTACATGGTGCCTGGTGGTACAACAAATGTGGTTTCAGGTGCGTTTCAGCAAAGAATATGTTTTAAAAGACAGGTATATATATATATATTAATGTTTTTGCAGTAACTTGAATGGACTTTATCAAATAGAGGACCAAAACTATGATAGTCGCGATCAAGGCATCTTTTGGTACGATGAGGAGTGGCATGAAATGGATTATTCATTAAGATCAGTTCTAATGATGATACGACCAAAGCAAATCTAAGATTAACAGTTATGTTCTGAATAAAGCAGCGGCCGGGGAACTTTTTTAATCATTACCCCTAAATATTTTTGTGTAACTGACATAACCCACCCATTGGTAAATAAAGAAAAAAAAGAAAAAAAAAAGAAAAAAAAAGAAAAAAAAAAGAAGGTCATCTCCTCCATTTTAAGTTTCACTTTTACCCCCCGATATTTCACTTTTACCCAAAAAGGGGTAATTTACCCCTGTTCCCCGACCGCTGGAATAAAGTCATGCCAAGCAATGTTTTCATTATATATCAAACATAATTCTGCTCAGTGTTTTTTTTTTCCAAGCAAGTTCCAGTTGATAAGACGCTTAGCTTCCGCTTGATAGCCTCGACGCCTAGCATGGCCCCAGAATTTACAGTAATCGTGGGAATTCCACGAGAATTATTTATGTTTCAGTTTCAAAAGTATAAGCAAAATGTGCAGATATACTTTTTTAATAAGCTTCACAATTTTAGTGCTCATTGTGGATTGCAGCCGGGAAGCAGTTGATGTAGAAAATGCGCAAATTGCTGCACTGCAAGAATTGATCAGGTTACATGATGAGCAATTGCTCGTATTGGAGGCTAACATGGAGGCTGACAGCTCTGAAGAGATTGAAAGAACGCAATTATGTTGTGAGCAACAAATTGAGTTGGCTGCTTGCCAAACACAAACGAGACAAGCTGAACTCAAGCTAAAGGCGACTGAAGATCAGCTAACAATGCTGACCGTCAATTTGACTAGGTGTCAAATGAGTTTAAGCGATAAGGAATATCAAACCGATAGTGACAACGAGCTGCAGCTAAAAGGTAAACAAATGCTTGAGCTACAAACATTAAACAGCGAATATTTGATTCAACTCAAAGCGGCACAGAGCAAGCTTAAGGCATACGAAGAACAATTGGACAATTTTAATCCCAGTAGCTGTTTGCCCTTTGGCAGCACCACAGGCATCTACAGGATTAAGCTGCCCGGCTTGGCATCCTTCTACGTGCCCTGTGATGCACGCTGGGCGGGCTCTGGCTGGTTGGTCATACAACGTCGCATGGATGGCAGCGTCAATTTCTATCGC
The DNA here is from genome assembly GCA_035044485.1 of Scaptomyza reducta. Taxonomy (NCBI): domain Eukaryota; kingdom Metazoa; phylum Arthropoda; class Insecta; order Diptera; family Drosophilidae; genus Scaptomyza; species Scaptomyza reducta. Next base: position 34,537 of record JAWNNV010000370.1, read on the forward strand.
AATTGGAGCGACTATCAAGCGGGTTTCGGTGCACTCAATGGAGAGTTTTTCTTGGGCTTGGAGAAACTTCATCGCTTGACCGAACGGCAACCCCATGAGCTCTACGTGTATCTGGAGGACTTTGAGGGCGAGACTCGATATGCTCATTACGATAATTTCAGTGTTGGCAGCGAGAAAACCAACTATGAACTAAGCTCTTTGGGCAGATACGATGGCAATGCGGGCAACTCGATGGGCTCAAATGTCTTGCAGAAGTTTTCAACACTGGACAACGATAACGATAGCTGGCTGGATGGTAGCTGTGCCAGACATTACCACAGCGCCTGGTGGTATGCATCCTGTGCAGCTTTTTGGTAGGTTTCTTGCGACTCTCTGTCGCTTTGAAAGCGATTTCTTTAGCTCTGATTCTTATTGCAGCAATCCCAATGGCAAGTACTTTAAGCGGCGCCAACTCGGCTCAAGTTCACGTGGCAAGGGCATTATCTGGAAAGACTGGCATGGCTTTGCGGAAACACTCAAATTCGTACAGCTCATGATTAGACCCATATCAACGGTCAATTATTAAGCAAAAACATTTTTCAATAACATTTTATTTCGAGAATATTGTTATTCGAACAAAAAATGTACACAAAAAGCGGAAGAGCAAAGCCTGTGCAAAAATATCTTTGAATATTGAATATTGTTTCAGCCACAATATAGTCAAAACTAAATCGATTTTTATTAGCAATGGTATTATAAACATGCTTCGATGTCCACAATCAGAATGCATTTAATTAAGATTCATTCTACTATAGTTTAATAAAGAGTAATGAAATCATTGGACTTCTCTTGTTTGCAGTGTATTGTTTTCTGTGCAATAAGCGAGCTTTGCGTTGAACCTTGAAACTGATAAGCCAAAGCGCCAAAAAATATATACTTATAGCTACAAACATAAATGTTCAATATATACTAAAAGCTTTGCACACTATTTTTCCAAGAAATCAGCTTTCAATGTCAATTAACAATTATCGTGACAGCTGCTGTCAGGAGATTGAGACTGACAAACACTAATTAAATCGACGAGTCGGGCACAAAGATTCACACCAAATGCACAAGACGCAGAAGAATGTACTCAACACTTTGTCCAAATGACTACAATCCATTAAGCTGGACAGCAGCATGTCGACGTCAACCCCATAATGTTCAGCAACTGAAGATTGTTAGTAATGCGAAAACAGAATTCACATTGTCTCAAATTAATGAATAAACAACATGAACAACACCAGCAATTGCAGTTAATAGCTACAGAGGGGGGAGATGGGAGCAATAATTGTTTCATATTTACATATTCATGTGTCCAAGGAGCAGCTGTCTGACTGCATTGATTGGCCCAGGATGATCTCACTCTAAATGTATATTCTCTCTCTCTCTCTCGGCAAACAACAGCGATTGCTTCCGCCTAACTGGTCAACGAAAATTTGTGTGCCCGTTGTTGTTGCTGTTACTTTAATTAGTTGTTTGAGTTTGTCGAGCTAAGTGAGTGTCTGGTAAATAGAAAAAAGTATAGTGGAAGAAGCCAGGCAACTACAGCCACTACTACTCTTCTAATGGAAACTAAACTTTGAGAAAATGCGTTTCGCCTGTTAATGGACGGTACGCAATAGAAGCAAACATCAGCAGCATCAGCATCAGCAACAGCAACAGCTCATTAGGTATTCCCTTTTCCATGCTAATATGCCATGCACTCAATGTGCAAATAGTTTGGGAGTAACTACAACAACAACAACCCTATCCAGCCAACTACAAATCCACTCTTCGAAAGCCTAACGGCTTCTGAGAACACATTGCCAGTGCGTCTGCCTTGATGGAAACGGAATGGAACTTGTGGCCCACTTGCTGGACAGCAAAGGGTTGGGTTTTGCAGCTTCTTGTGGTACATCAAGCTTAAGGTTGGCCAAATTGCTTTGAGGTTAGGCTGCAAGTATGCAAAAGTAATAAACTGATTGACTTCAAGTTTGCTGCGTAACGGAATAATCTATAATCAAGGATGGAAGTAAAAGTATTCGTAGACAAAACCACACTTAAGATACTTTCAATTCTTGCTAAAAACTTCTGCTTCTTCTCTAACTTAAAAGCTTTATGCATATTGCAACAATGTTCACCTTTATCCTCATCAATTTATAATCAATTTCAATTTTAATAAAATACCTCGAGTACACTCGAACTTTGTTTCAGGGTTCGCTCTCTCTCTCTCTCTCTGTTTGTATATTGAATATGAAATCTAGTTAGCATAGTTTAGAGATTCTTTTGTATTGTATTTGAATGCGCATTCGGACGTTGCTAATAGAAGCTTTTGAAGTGAAGTACTTTGTGAGAATATTTTCGAATTGAAACTAAAATTGTGTATAGAACATTTTGGACAAAGTTTGCAATTGATAGCTGTATCATAAACTAACGCCGACTCGCTTTTTAAAACTATTCTCCACCCGTTGCAAAAAACAAGCGAATGGAAACAAAAGGCTTCATTTCCCTCTCCCACCAACTGCCCCCCCAATTGCCCTCTGAAACAGTGCGATTGCAATTCAGAGTCGGCGGCTTTCGGACACAAGCCAAAAAGGCAGCAAGCAAAACAAGTCGCAGGGTTTAGGGGGCTGATGCGATTTGCTGAGCACAGTTGAATGGGTGACGGGGGGTGGAGTTTGCCCCAAACTTTGTGGCATAAACTTTTAATGAGTTCTTTTTTCGCTATATATATACTATATACGATATATATTTGCGATTTGCATGGCCCACGCCCCCCATTTGTCACACAAATGAAATCTGCTAGAGCGAAATTGCATTAAAGTTTCCATTGCTGTTGTTGTTGTTGTGCTGGTGCTAGTGTTGGTAAATTATTCACCCGCTGCGGCCCACTTCAATGACATTGCCTACTTCGAAAGTTTTGGTCAAAGCGCAGCCCCCACCCCGTCCCGGGGCTTGTTGTTCTGCGTCTCCGGCTCAATGATGAGCGCAAAACAAAAATTGCGAAATAAAATAAATAAATATGCTTGGGCGCAAAAACTTTTAAATTGAAAATGCGCTTTGAATATTTTCAGCGTTTTGCAATTCGCATATTCCACAGAAAGAAAGACAGAACGAGAGAGAGAGAGGGAGGGAGAGACAGAGCTAGAGCGCACTTCCTGTCCGCCGCCATCTTGTGCGCCATTGCACTTTGCTAACTGCTAACTGTACTTCAGCTGCTGCTGCTGCTGCTGCTCATCTTCGCCATCTTCGCCATCTTCGTCGTCTTCGGCTTTCGGCAAAGAGGCGAAAATAATTTGAAATTTTAATTAAAAGTATTTTTGGGCAAAAGTTGCTGCGTTCTGCCAACGGCGGCGCTGCTTTCCATCAAGCAGACAAATACAACGACAAAATCAAAAACATAAAAACGAAAATTCCAACACACAAAAGAAAAGCTGGCGGGGCGGAAAGGGAACAACTATTTCCGCTTCTTTCATTTGCCACTTGCACTTGCACTTGCACTAGGCATCTCGGCCTCTTCAATTTCAATATTGCCGCCAGAGGCAACACTTAGAACATGTATTGCAGTCTCTATGGACATGTTGCAGGCTTGCAATTGTAGCCGATGACGACAAGTGTCGCCGTTTTCTCACTCTTTGCATCTGTGTGTGTGTGTTTATGCGTACACACTTTTCGTGATATTGTGAGAGATGCGTGAAAATATTTGATTGGGGAAATTAGTTGAATAGTGAAACTCTAGTTTCAAGACAGATTATTATTTCAAAGAGAGAATATAGTTCTTAAGCTGTTTTTGCTTGGAAATACTATTTTTACAACAAAGTTTTTAACGTTTCATCTAAAAATCCATCATATTTTTAGAATTTTAGAATCTCTTTTAGTTAATTTTCAAAAACATTGTTCTCCAACACAATAAAAGAAAAGTAAATTCTTATTTTTGGACAAATCTCAAAGCAATCTTTTCATTTCTTGGCATCAAAAAGATCAGCAAGCCTTTCTTAACCTTCATGTTCATTGATCGTTAGAACAATCCACGCATCAACAGCAAATCCTGTCTTGAATATGTTTTTTATACCCTAAACCCATTGAAAATGGGTAAAAAGGGTCTGTCCGTCCGTATGTATGAGACTATAAGAGCTAGAGACTCCAGATCTGGAACATAAGCTCGAATAATCCCTAGTTTGTTTCAATTTTTCGATAACTCTTCCAGTTTCCGATATACACATGTGATCGATAACAACAAAATCTTGAGTTTGGAAAGATTAGAAAGATTAGTCTAAATAATGACAATCTGTGAAAATTTTATTGAAATCGGTTGAGAAACCCCGGAGATATGGAGTATTGAAGTTAAGAAAGTATTCCCTATACGCGTATACATACACACACTCATACATACTTGCAAGCACTGACTGTATGCGTAAAGTATAGAGTTCAGGGTATAGTCTAGTCGGGATTTCTCGACTAGAGCCTTCTTACTTGTTTTTGCAAGCGTATGTGCTTAAAAAGTGTTGCCACTAGTTCATGTCGCTGCTGGCTGCATTTCTCCATATCTCTCCCACTCTTTATTTTCTTTGCTAGCTGTAATTAAATCTTAGTAGCTGATGCCGAAGCAGAAAAAAAGAGGAAGCAAGCCTTGAAGGCACTTTTGGAGACATTAGGCGATAGAAGAGACAGACGCTCTCTCCCTTTCTCTCTCTCTCTCGTTTTGTCTGAAGAAGCGAAAAGAAAGAAAGAAACTTTATTAATAAAAGTTTTTCCTTTTGGTATTTTACTCAAGTATTATTAAAAACTTTCATATACGTAACGTTGGCAATTCCATACACACCCACACACGCACACCCACACACGCACACTTATTACTTATAGACACATATGTCGACGGCTGTTCAGACTAGTTCCAGTCAGGCATTAAATTGCGAAGGTCCTTTTTATGCATGACAATATTTGCTGCAGTTTGTTTTTGTTTTTATTAATTTCGTTGTCATAGCATTACTTCTTCTTCTTCTTCTTGCTGCTTTCTTGCCACTTTTCGTGGCTGGCAAAACATTGAACACATTTTGTTTATGTGTTGTGTCAGCCTGCTTGCAACAAGCTCAACTTTAGTTGGCAAAAAGGCTTCGAATAACAAAATTATGAATGTTTTTCCACTTTTCCGCCTCGAACTTTAAACGAACCGCAAAATGTCAATCAAACTTGCCAGTTTCAAGACATTTACAACAGAGTCTGGGGCACGTGCTCCACTTGCAACAAACCATTCAAACCATTCGCTCGCCGGCCAAACGTTCACATCAAGTTCACAAAGTCAATTCGAATTAAACAACGCATTTGATTGCCGTATAAATGGGCCCGGTCACGCCCACATTTATGGGCGCCAGCAACACGAGCGCAGCAGCATTGCCGCATTGGACACACCCCAAAAAGCAAATAAATAAAAAATATAAAATTGAAATAATTGTGCTGCAAAATAAAGTCGCACAGAAAATTAGTCAAGTCGGGCCTTGAAAAATGCTAAGAGTACAGAACAGAACCGAACCGAACCGAACAGAGCAGAAAAACAACAAACATAGAAACCGAAACGGGGCGGCGTTTCAATTAGCTGTCTCTGATGGTTGTCCAGCAATTAGGTGTGTTTTAGCCCGCTCTTAAATAGATTTTAATCGTTTGTGTTCTAACATAGATTTCGTTTTTTTTCTTTTTTTCGCTTTTGCACTCTGATCACATTTTGCTGTCATGTCGTCGCTGACATTAGCAACATTAGAGACATTAGGCCCCACACACACAAACACACACACACACACAGGCACACAGAGTGCGGCATAAAACATGAAGCATTTGTTTGATTAAAAACATTAGATATGACAAATTTAATTAAGGTTAATTTCGGGCTTGCTTTTGTGGCCAAAAACCAAAGTTCCCTACAAACAATTTTTTCGTACGCGAATGTTCTGTGTTCACTCAATGAGCAAAATGAGGTATATGGGTTTGGGAGGAGAGTTTGTTAAGGTCGATATATGAACTACATTTAACCATATAGAAGTATCTTAAAGATACTTGTTTAACAACTAGACTTAAAAGGCAAGCTCTTTAGAATTTTTACAGACATTATTCATGAGTTAATCGGAAAGTAATCATGCGGTCAGGGAACAGGGCTAAATTACCCCTTTTTGGGTAAAAGTGAAATTTCGGGGGGTAAAAGTGAAACCTGAATTGGAGGAGATGACATTTTCTTTTTTTTTTTTGCTCTTTGCCACCATAAATGGAGGAGATGGCCTTCTTTTTTTCTTCTTTTGTTTGCCTTTAACAATGGGTGGGTAATGTCAGTTCCACAAACATATTTAGGGGTAATGATTAAAAAAGTTCCCCGCTGATCTAAAGGCAACTTGCAATGACAAAAGAATAAATCGATCTAACCTGCAAGGCTTCGAGTACAGGGTATTTGCATGCCTGAGACATTTAGACAGCATTCTTGGTTCTTTTATGTCGTGTTTTACTTTTTCAGTTGTTGTTGTTTATCTGAAATTGCAAATCGAATGCGATGCAGTTGAAGAGAAGGGCTGAGACCATGCCCACTCCACTCCACACCGCTCCCCTCTGCTCTGTGTGTGGGGGGCTGTGTGAAAAGGTCAAAAGCATTCGATTAACTTTAATTTGCGCGGCTTTCCAAGTTATGTGTTTGGGCGCTGGGTCCATTGTTGTGGCTGTTGATTTAGTTAGCAGAGAGCACGCTGTGTTGATGTGTTGAGCCAACATAGTTGTTTGCCAGACTGTGCCAGAGTTGTTTGCCAGTGCTTGTTGCACATAGTTCAGGTGTGCCGCCGTGAAAGCCAAACCTACTGGAAAACACAAAACTTCCTGGCTCATCATGAGACGACTTAACAATGGGCTGCGAAAGCTGCGCTTTATGATTTATGCCCCGTTTGTGGCCATGTCATAGTTCAGGCCACAGTCTCTAGGTGGCCAAAAAGATAGTGCATACGTATGTGTGTGTGTGTGTTTGTGTTGTGTTTGGACATGTTAACAAAATGCTAATTGCTGTTAGTGCCAGGCACGCGTCATCAGCCAACTAACAAACTTGAACAAAATGTCAGCCAAGACAGACAGACAGAGAGAGAGAGAACGAGAGCGAGAGGGCAAGAGAACGTTGCATACTAAATTGATAGCCAAATTTGGCGAACGCTGCAAGTGACGGGTTTTTGTGTTCAGCTTGTCTTTGGTTAGTTGTTGCCTTGGCGACGCTCATAAAGTATATATGCATAATTGATACCGCCAGGCACCAGGCAAATAACCAAAAAAGAGACAGACGAACAGTTAGTCAGTCCGTCAGTTCGTCCCTCCGACAGTTGTTAGTTTGAAATTAATTTGCACACTCGAGCAAAATAATTTACAGTCTCGCTTGCAAAAAAAAAACCGCCAATCACTTTGTTTCCCTCACCAGCTTCTACTCCTCCTCCTTCTCCGTCTCCTCCTTGTGTAATTGAGGCTTAGCCAAACGTGGGCTGGTTTTATGGCTGCAAACATTTTATGCATCTCAGCCACGTGACATATCACGAAATACCGCAACAACAACGCTTTGCACTGGAAGCTGTCAATTAGTTTTGGAGTTACATCAAATTTATATAGCTACGTTTTGGGCCAAATCAATTGGCTTGAAATCACTGAATTATTTATTTTAAATTCATATAACTTCCAAAACATGATATTGCTATTAGTTTAAGCTTGTTTATTGCACACATTAAGCGTATTTAAATATATTAACATTTGTTTCCTTTATAGGAATAAGTATAAAACTCCTTTGCTGCTGGCACAAACTGCTTGCAAGCTGTACACAATATATAGTACTGCTTGCAAGCAGTCTAGTATGAAGTTAGCTTTGGTTTGCTGGGAAATCATTTGAATAGCATTTTTAAATGCTTTTAATGCTTAACTTATACTTTAAAAGTTTCATTATTACTATTATTAATGTTCGAGTGAAACTTAAGCCCACTTTGAGTTTAAATTTAGAACATTAAACAATTAGAATGTGACCTTATAAAGTGCAGTTATGACCCTGCAGCTTAGATTGCCAATCTCTGGCCATCTGGAATATGACACACTAATAATGAGTAAGCGAATGGAAATTAAAAACCTCACAAACAGCAGCAGCAACAGCAGCAGAAACAGCAGCAGCAGCTGAGGCAAGTCAAAGCGAGGCGTTGTTCAAGTTTTGGCCGGAGGCAACCAAAAAGTCGGCCTGAAACGATAAGCAAATCGAGAGAGAAACCTTGAAATGTCACACACACATACACAGAGACACACACACAATGAGATAGACTGAATGAAACGCAACGAAACGGTTTTTCATGCCACAAATCGCTTTGGCAGTCGGGCGCATGCAAAAAGCCAATCTTGATTACAATCAGTCCAACAGTCAATGGGAGCACAACGCAGATGGCAAACGCTGATGGTGTAGGAGAGTAGGAGCGCAAAGGGGAAGTGGGTGGGGGAGAACGCTCCATGTTGCATGTTGCTAGGCGATAAAGATCAAATGAGGAATGAATGTCGCCGACGCAGCAGCAGCAGACTCCACTGTTGCTGCCACTGCCGGCCTAGTTGCATGTTGCGTAGATATTTGCATTTTGCGGGCGGTCTTTAGCTGACAAGATTTGTGGCTGCAACCAACAACAAGCAACTGTGCAACGTTGCAACGTGGTTGGCTGCAATCAGCCAAATAGCTTATACTTCTCAACCCCGAACAGCAAGTGTTGTTATCTATCTGCTTGCAACACAAACACACACATACAGAGGGAGTCTTGCCTCTTGGTTGCTGCACATTATTAATAATCGAATGCGTTCTGCAACATACGCAGTAATGAATGGTAAACAAGTCGGAAGCATGCTTCGCTTTGCAATTTACCAGTTTAAAATACGCAAAATGCTGCTTCGAATGTTTGTGGCTGCCACAAAAATCACAGCTGAAGAAAGTTATGAAAATAGCTTACAAATATGAACTAGAACTTAGATATTTTTGAAATGGTCTATCAGGCTCTTCAGATAAATGTTAAAGCTACAGATTTTAGTTCTTTAAACATTTTGATTATCTTAAAATTTATTTCTTGAACACAAAAGTTATATATTATATGTCTTCTATAGAACTTAAATATTGTTTAAATGGCTTATCATACTCTTCAGATAAATGTTAAAGCTACAGATTTTAGTTCTTTAAACATTTTGATTATCTTAAAATTTATTTCTTGAACACAAAAGTTATATATTATATGTCTTCTAGGTATATTAGATTAACCCTGACCATACAAATAAGTTGATGCCACGCACAGCACCTTGCGGCCATGTTGTTCTTGTTGCTAAGAATATTCAAAGTTGACTTTTTGACTAGACAATATGACAATGGATGGGTGTAAATCATGTTTGCACTGATGTTGTTGTTGTTGCTTTTGCTGTCTAAATGTCTGCCGCCAACTTGACTTGTGGTCAATGGCTTGCACATAATGCTTGCCCCAACAACAACAACAGACAACACCAAGCAACAAGCAAGAAACAACAGCAACATTAGCAATTGCTTTTCATGGGGCATTTGCAAACAATGACATTATGCTGACGTTTATTAATCGCATTTACAGAATTAATGTCGTGACATTTTCGGTTTAATGTACTTGTAATAAATAAATGCGGCGTTAAGAAAAAACACAACAACAGCAACAACAACAAAAATCAATAGACCATTCCACAGAACTTGTAGTTGCTGTTGTTGTTGTTGGTCATTTGGCGTATTTCAGTGGTGCAAGAATTGTGTAACACCACATCCACTTTGCATATTTCCAACAAATGAGATTGAGCAACTAAGCATTCCTCATGATACACTTACCGATGAGATATAACAGTATTGTGGCTAGATATGTAACGAACTCAAGAAGCCTAAATATTTGGAGATCTATGTTTGGTAAGGGTATAAAGTATTTGTCTTCCTGAAGTCAAGTTGAAAGTATTTTTGCATAACTCGGCAATCAGTTAAAAATTCTAGTTAAATCCAAATTATCATTATTATATGAACTTAACTTAGAGAAAGGAATAATATTAGCTTAAGTTAGGAGAAACAGTCAGAAAAAACTGAAGTCTTGGCATATAAGAAAATTAAGATTTGAATATGAAATAAATGGAATATTTTATGAAAAATAAAATCGGATTTTTTGGCAAGTTTGGCTTAGGAGCAATTGGGATTTTCAGATTATTCCGCTACATTGTTGCCTTTAAATCCCAATTACACTTTTAATAAGTTTGTTATTGTTTCGAAATCGAAAGCCAACCCACTGAGAAATGCCCTTCATCATCATCGTGGTGACATTTTAGCATTTTGCAGTTGATTTTCGTCATTTTCCATTCGATTTTAAGAGCCATTTTGCGTCTAAAGTCAAATATCGATTACAGACATTTAGCCGCAGCTATTAAATGGCAATCAACGATTTGATGAGCTGTCAAAGCACCACCACACCAGACAACCACTTGACCACCTGACTCGAGGTGGTTTCGAGCAGCGTTCCACTTCACTTTAATCGCGAACAGTTGCATTTTAAAGTTAAAGTATCATGGATCGTGAATTCAGTTTGAGGCGAGCGCCAACTCAAATATGCAGTTAGACTGAAATATGGCAAATTGCCCAACCGGGCAGCAACTTTGTGCCATTTTCAGTTTTCATAACCCTCCCAAAAACAAAAAAAAAACACACACTCGTACAAGTAAAAGTGATGACAAGCGTAAGACAAAAGGATACCCTGTAAATCATAAAAGTGAAGAACAAAGAAATTAAATGAAATTGAAAATCTGTTTGGAAGAAACAAAGTTAGATAACATTTTGAAGATTTCGAAGATCTAAAGATTGGAAAGATAAAAGTGAAGAGCAAAGAAGTGAAATTGATAATCTGTTTGGGAGAAACGAAGGTAGATATCATCTGAACCTTTTGTATATTTCGATGATCTTAAGATTTGATAACTCTTTTCGAAAGATAAAAGTGAACAGGAAAGAAGTAAGTGTTAGATAACATTTTGAACCTTTGGTAAATATCGAAGATCTGACAATGGGAAAGATAAAAGTGAAGAGCAAAGAAGTGAAATTGAAAATCTGATAGATAACATTTTCAACCTTTTGTACATTTAGAAGATCTGAAGATTGGAAAAGTCTCTCCTTTTGTAGATATTAAAGAACTGAAAATTGGATAACTCTCTGTGAAAGATAAAAGTGAAGAGCAAAGAAGTGAAATTGAAAATCTTTTAGATAACATTTTGAAACTTTGGTAGATATCGAAGATTGGAAAAGTCTTTCCTTTTGTAGATATTGAAGAACGGAAAATTGGATAATCCTGTACTCCCTGATTTTGTGTTTTGCAAACACTTTATGGGTACAGGGTATAGTTGTAAAAATAAAAAAAACTTTTACATAGTTTCGTTTGTTTTATGCTGTTGGCAGAATTCACAATGTGCTCAAGGTTAAAGAGCGAACACAGAGAGAGAGAGAGAGAGAGAGAGAGCGAGAGGAAGAGGCCTCCGCGAATATGTGTGGATGGTAGGGCAGGGCTGGGCAGGGCGGAAAAGGGTGGCATTGTCTATGGCTGTTTGGTTGGCAGCTCCAACGGCTCATCATTAATGCAAATTCATTGTTGCAGCTGTTGGGCAGAGAGAACAGCAGTAGCAGCAGGAGTGAAACGCAAAAAGCGAGAGAACCGCGTGCATTAAAACAATTCATGTTGAATTTTTGATATGCAAACTGCCATAACAACAACAGCAACAACAACAGAAACAGCTGGTAAAGGAGCGATGCAACTTTCCCACACAAGAAAAACATGCACACACACACACACACACACACATACACATACATACTGAAAAGGGACATTAAAAAAGCACAGTTTGCTGTAAAATTAATGACGAGTGCTTGGCAAAAATGTAGGCCAGGCCCAGACCGCATTTGACGCAGCATTAAAAAAAACAAACAACAAAAAACAGGGAACATAAACGAGGAGGTGGTGGGAGGGGGAGGGAGAGGAGGGGGAGGGGGAATCTAAAAACTAGATGCTGCAAAAGCAGCGCAACTTTATGAGCATCTCTGGCATTTTGCTTAATTGAAAAAGGCCAGCGATGGGTATGGGCAATGGTTATGTGTATGTGTGTGTGTGTGTGTGTGTGTATGGGTGGTGCGCCTTAAAAGGACCTCATGTCCCTAGCAGCTGAATGCTTTGAAGGCATGCAGTTCATAAAGCTGACACGGCTATAAAAGCACATGACCAAAAGCGAGCGACCCAACAAGCGGCAGCATGCAACAGCAACAGCCACATGCAACAGAAGCATGCAACAGCAGTTCAGCCTAAATAGACCGACAACCCAATGAACAACCCAGCAAACAACCAAACAACAAACAACGAACGGCGAAAAATTATCAACTCAGATTATGTCGAGATTAATTACATACGTTGAGCGCCATTGTCTTGTCAATAAATTGTCGTCGTTGTCGTCGTTTTTGTGGTTGTTGTTGTTTCTGTTGTTGGTGTTGCTGTTGCTGTTTGATACCCTGTAAGCATTAAGGAATGTCAAACAAAAGTGTATCATGAAATGAGCAATTGTTGATTCAGCTTATAAATGTGAGCAAATAAAGCCATAACTGTGTGTTTTTGGTTATCGATATTAATCGATTAAGCATGTAAATCTTTCAGCAACTGCTCTACGATCAGCAGCAAGAACTTTTCTTTATAAATAAGTATTATTCATTATTTTATTATTAATTAAGTAATTAATTATTTAAGTAAAAGTACTTTATTCCATCCCATGAAGAATACTATTGAACAAATAAGTTAAGTTATATTTCTTTCACTATGAAAATACTGGAAAATTAAATGCATCTAGTATCAAGAATACATATAATTGATAAGAAAACAAAATATTTTCGCTATTGCTTAGGGAATTAGTGACTTAGCGCATTTTGGATTAACACTTAACCTATTCAACGCACGATAAATTTTAGGAACTACTTTAAACTGGAGTTTCTAACTTCAGTATCCAGTTGTATTAAGGCAACTGCTCTTTTCAATTTCTAGGGTATTCCCTGTTTGTCACACACTCGCAACAAGTAGGCGCTCTTCTTAGTTATTGTTGTTGTCATTGTCTGCCGCGGAGATAAGAGTGAAAGAAAAATGCCGTCGTTGGGCAATGTTAATGGTAATGGGCACCCAACTGCCACACACTACCCAAATGTTAACTTGACTTTTTTTCTCTTTTTTTTTGTTTTTGGTATTTTCTTTTGAGTTTTTTTATTTTGTGTGTTTTTGGCTGATGCTGTCAAAAATGGATGCCAAGCCTTTTGGCCAGGCGGCGGTGGCTAATTAATTGTAAATGTTTTGCCAACATCAAGGGAGCGCCACAAGAGCTGCTGTCTGTCGGCTCAAACTCTTCGTACTCGTACTCGTACTCGTACTGGTAATAATGAAAACTGCGATATGGATGCCATATGGGCTATATGGTTAAGCCCACTAAGCCGCTAAGCCACTCTCCGATAGCCGCGATAAGCATCGCTTTGGCCAAGTGCGCGTAAATTAATTGACAGCCCAAAAGGAAGCAACCGAACGAACCTAAAGGCAAACCCAACCGATAGCTGCAGCTTCCCAGGCAGCAAGCTTCTCTCTATCTCTCTCTCTTTCTGCTTAATTTAGTGCATGTTTAGCAGCGAATGGGCAATGTAAATTTTTGGTCAAACATGACGCGAGTGAAGACCCTAAAGGAACTGCTGAGAAAAGCGCTGAAAAGTGCAGCTGTTTTGGGTTTGTTGTTAAGCAAAAAGATTTCCACGTTTAATATGAAACTTTCGTGGAAGAAGAATATGTTTTTTGATTCACTGAAAAGTAAGGAATAGAATTTATATTCAGATGAAGTTAGACTGTGAGGTCTTTAAGGTTGTCTCAGGTTAATTTCCTTGGAATAACTATAATCAGTAACTATTTTACCATAGGAACTAACTAACTTATCTGCCAACTGAAAACAATTCCAATTTGAACATTTCATTTGGTATTTAAGTAGGTCAAATTATTGATATATTATTTCAGAAATTCCAGAGCTATAATTGCATTTGGTCTTGACATTTTCGATTGAATTGAAATCCAATTGAGAGGCGGAAGCCAATGCGAAATCATTGAGAATGCATTTCACACTCTGCCATCCATTCAGCTGCTCTAAGCCGCAAAACTAATTTAATTAACAAATATTTACTGACGCATTACTCATCATTAATAGCAGGAGCAGCAGGAGCAGGAGCAGCCGGAGCAGATGCGGTTGGGGCAGAGAGGGTTAGTTGGGTAATTTAGCCCAAAATGCATATACATATACTATATATGTTCTTGGGGAATTGTGCACTGAATGCAAATTTAGGGCTGCGACTGCGACCTAGACATAATTATTTATAATTAAAGTTTGGAACTTGTTTCTCTTGTTGTTGTTGTTGTCACTGTCTGTGCCAAATGAATGTATTATGCTATTGAGAATTTAGCCATGGCCAAAACATTGCCATGACCAGACCAGACCAGACCAACAGGAAAACTAGCCACAGTGATGATAGAAAAACTTTTGCCAGCTGTGACTGCTTCAGCAGCGACAAAAACTGAATATCTGTTTGCGTTGGGTATATTCACTTTGTGATGGAAAATGAATACACACAAAAGTAAGTTAGAAGTAAGTTAGTAAGATAGAAAGAGACTTGGGCGATAGGTAAATGGATAAACAATAAAAGAAATGAAAGTAAAATTCAGCACACAAGCTAGTTTGATCAAATACAAACTAAAATATCAGCTTCTGATAAGTCAAACCTGCAGCAGATAAAGTTTAAGTGATTCCTCGAACTATTTTTGACTACAGAAACTGTCTTTTAAGATGAAAGTCCAAAAGGATATACTTATAAGTCCAAGAATTATATTTCTATATATATTGCATACTAAATTTCTTAATTATATAATTGTTAAATGTACTTTAAGACTTTAATTTATTTAAAATATTATTTATATATTATTTAAAATATAATTAATAAAAATTGGACTTACCCATTGACAGATTGCTTTCAGTCCACCCCGATTTTCAACCTGTAAAACAATTACTTTTTTTAGTCATTGAAAAGCATAACCATATAACCATTTAAACTTTTAACAAGTTAGAGAATTTAAGTATCGGCTTGACGTCCTCAAAAATGTTCTCTTTATTTATGTTTTTTTTTGTTTTTGCGAATGTTGTTTTAGTGTTAGTGTAAGTGTTTGTGTGTGTCTGTGTGTGGACAGTGGTAAAGTTTTGCGTATTCTATGCTACTTATTTACATGCCACGCATTCCCACACACACACACACTCGCTCTTTACACACACACACACACGTTTTAGCTCTTAATTTCCCAAGTGTTTGGCGGAATTGCGCCGACGCCATTTTTGCTCGCGGCCATTTTTCGGCAGTCGTCGTCGCGTGCTGCCTGAATAATTGATGGCGGCTGTGATGGGTTAAGAGAACCCCGCCACCCCTACCCCACCCCCTCTTCAACCCCTTGCACCCCTTGCACTGATAGCCGGGCAACAGACCGAGGCGCACTTGCTATTAATGAGTTTCTGCAGCCTATGTACATAATATATATATATATAGCTCATGTGTGTGTGTGCCGCCCTTTCCATATTGTAGTTGACAAATAAGCGCTTAAGTAATTTACCACCGTTGACAACAACAACAACAAGAACAACAACAAGAGCAAGAGCAAATCCCGGGGTTATTACATGAAGCTTTCCGCTTTATAAGTGAATATTAAATAAATTTGCCAGCTATTTGCGAGCAGCTTGAAGGCCACCAAAAGGGTTGCTTGGCAAGGGCAGAGGGTGGTTTGGGTGGTTGGGGTGGTTGGGGTTGTTGGTTGCAAGCAACTTGTAATTAATGTCAAATATTTACACATTCACTGGAGATCAAAGGTCTCGCTGGCAATCTCACAGAAGCCAAGCTAATTAAATGAGTATTTATATATTTAAATTACACACACAAAACTACTTAAAGGTACCCACACCCGCACCCTCTCTCCCTATTTCCAACAGTAGAGAAAACTCCGGTAAAGTGTTTCGTCGAACGAAGAGTTTTTGGACAAGCTGGCGGCGTTTTTTTTACCCTTTTTAGACTCATATGAATGATGTTGCACGTTGTTCCTTCTGCTCTGTCTATATTTGCATTATAAATCTGCTTAAGCACAACACGCTTTTTGATCTAAGTTGTAACTGCTGCTGGCCATGCAAAAAACTACACAAAAGTTTCTAATTACAAGCGATATTTATGTAAGTAAAGTAAGTGAAGAGACGTTGATCATAGCAAATGGCTAAGGGGCATTAAAGCTTTTTACATGCCAAATCAGATATCAGATATGCAAATATTGTCAGTTACATGCCATAGCTATACTGTCTTTGACCGATTATATCCGATGTCATCCGATTATATTTGCATTTGAAAAACTTTGCGAGTACTTTAAGTACTTAAGTAGTATTTTCTTTGGCATTGCTTTAGAGGCATTATCCTTAGTCAATTTGTTGTTGCGCCTTCTCCAACTCCAGCTCATTACCCATTATTTACAGGATTTTACTGACGCTTCCTTCGCCTGCATAAAATATGCACAAAGTTAGCATGCAACAACCCTTAATGCCAACCATCACTCTTCCTTCTCCTTCGCTCCATCTCCATCACAGCTCTCAATTTGTCACACAATTTAGCCGGTATTCAATTTGCTTCGAAATGCGTTCGTGCTTCGTGCCAAGCGAGAAGCCGCAACAAAGTCTGTTGAAAGTCCTTCTTGCTTATCCTTAAGCCCTGTTTGTCCTTGCCAAACATTCCACAACTTGTTTATAGTGTTTTTTTCTAAGCCATAAACAGTTTAATAGTATTGCACTTCGAACTGCAACGAACGTTTTGAATTCGTATTTGAAAATGCATTTCTGTGGCGCGCCTTTAGCCGGGACAAGAACCAAAACGAGGCCGAAGCTCTCACACATGTGTTTAACGTTACCGTTATACGTTTCGGGGGTTTGGGCAGGCAGCAACGCATGTGTCTTGGTCCAGTTCTGATGCGTTCTGTTGTGTTGTTGTTGGTGTTGTGTGCTCTCTGTTGTGGCACTGTTAGCGCAACCGGAAATGGCGGCGCACGACGAGAAATGCATTTTGTAACCCAATTTCCGACTTCCGGTGTATCTTTTTGACAGCCCGCCTTTCACCTTTTCAAAAGCATAGAGAGAGAGAGAAACGGAAATGAGCTTATGTGCAATACGCAAAATTAACTCACACTCACACATGTAAAGCTTTTTCTCACAGTGCACACATGTTGCTACTGCTGTCCATTGGTCGTTGACCCACCCCTCGCAAACCCACTCCCCCTACCCCCTAAACTACTCGTGCATCGGAAGCTTGCGGTGCTTTCGAAGCTTCCATGCCATGTTGGCTTTCGTCGAGTGCTTTCGTCACTTGCAGCACGAATGCATTCGGATTTGCATTCGGCAAAAAAAGCGTTCGGCCTTTCGGCTTTTCGTTCTCACACTCTCCTCCCTCTTGGCTGTTGCTTGGGGGCGCTCACGTGTGCAGTTGATTTGATTTGATGAGTTATTATAATGATTGCAATTCGTGTTGTCAGCTTGATTGATTGGGTAATGAAGTTATTAGATTGGTGTTGTCTGATTGCCATTCACACAGGTGTGCCAACCAGCTAACCAACCAATTCTCGCAATTGACAGTCAAATTAAGTGGCACATTAGATACACAGCGGATATGCAGAAGCAGATATGTGTCTGATTTGAGTTTGAGTGCTTTATTAGCACGACTTTAAGGTAGGGTTGCAATGAAAATTATCGATATACCAATTAAAAACATGTTTGTATATTAGTATATTAATAGAATTTATGATTGGTTCTTCAAACATGAACTTGTCAATGAGCTAAAGCTTTATTAAAGTATCGATTAAAATCGATAAATCAATTAGTTCACATTAAATCGATAATGTAGTTAGCTGGAATTTATGACTGGTTCTTCAAACATGAACTTTATGAAAGTATCGATTAAAATCGATAAATGAATTAGTTCACATTAAATCGATAATGTAGTTAGCTGGAATTTATGATTGGTTCTTCAAACATGAACTTGTCAATGAGCTAAAGCTTTATTAAAGTATCGATTAAAATCGATAAATTAATTAGTTCACATTAAATCGATAATGTAGTTAGCTGGAATTTATGACTGGTTCTTCAAACATGAACTTGTCAATGAGCTAAAGCTTATTGAAAGTATCGATAAAAATCGATAAATGAATTAGTTCACATTATTTCGATAATGTAGTTAGCTGGAATTTATGATTGGTTCTTCAAACATGAACTTGTCAATGAGCTAAAGCTTTATTAAAGTATCGATTAAAATCGATAAATTAATTAGTTCACATTAAATCGATAATGTAGTTAGCTGGAATTTATGACTGGTTCTTCAAACATGAACTTTATGAAAGTATCGATTAAAATCGATAAATGAATTAGTTCACATTAAATCGATAATGTAGTTAGCTGCAATTTATGACTGGTTCTTCAAACATGAACTTTATGAAAGTATCGATAAAAATCGATGAATCAATTAGTTCCCATTAAATCGATAATGTAGTTAGCTGGAATTTATGACTGGTTCTTCAAAAATGAACTTGTCAATGAGCTGAAAGTATCGATAAAAATCGATAAATGATTAAGTTGACATTAAACCGATAATGTAGTTTACTGTTGAAGTGGATTATCGTTTATTCTACCCATAAAGATTCCACCTTTCAATACTGTCCAGAGTCGTGACTCGATAAGTGCTCATCGCTCTGGCTTAATCGCTTTGCTTAGCTGGGAATGGGAATAGTTATGATAACAGCTTTG
The DNA here is from genome assembly GCA_035044485.1 of Scaptomyza reducta. Lineage (NCBI taxonomy): Eukaryota > Metazoa > Arthropoda > Insecta > Diptera > Drosophilidae > Scaptomyza > Scaptomyza reducta. Next base: position 53,458 of record JAWNNV010000370.1, read on the forward strand.
CCAGCTTGTCACTTAGCCTGACAAGGTCACATTGTCAACGTCAATGCGCGTGCGTAAACCAATAAAATTTGTCTAGCTTGCAGTCAGCGACAACGGCAAAAACCAAAACACAATAGCCAAATAAACAAAAGGCTAAACGGCTTGAAAGCGGGCTGGCGGGCTGGCGGGCAGGATCGAATTTGGAGCCAGAAAAGAAGGCAACGGTAGCTGGAACTGGCTTTAATGATTCAATCCAAATATGGGTGTCAATAAGTTAACAGACAGACAATGTTGCACTTGCCGCAGCCATAAAAACCGGGCAATGGCCAACGGCAGAGAGAGAGGGCGGGGGCGGTGGCGAAGAGAGTGAAGACAGTTGGCCGCACCAAAGTCAGGCTTTTACTTGCGACTCTGCTTGGAAATTATGAAATGCATTTAATTTTGTTGCGCACTGTTTTTCCTTACGTTTGTTGTTGGGGTAGTGTGTGTGTGTGTGTGTGTGTGTGTGTGCTTGGGGTCTTTGGAAAATCTATAAAAATTCCATTGACCATATTTTAAGCCATTGGCATTGGAGCTGGTCGCAAGCAAGCTGGTCTTGGCCATGGCCATGCTCTCTTAGCCATGGTCTTGAGAGTTGCGGTTGCTGTTGCTGTTGCCGCTGTTTAAGGAAGCAAATGTTTCCGTGCAGCTGCCAACTAGCTGACAACTTGTATGGCCTGTGTTTTATGTGCCACATGCAGCAGCAACAGCAGCAGCAGCAGCAGCAACAAACAGTTTGTTGCACACACAGTCGTATATTGCAATCTGTCTGCAATCATGTCACATCATTCGCCATAACTGGTTCTTAACCGCCTCATCCTCCTCCTCCTCCACCCCCCCCTCTCACCGTTTAAAGCCAGTAAGTAAGCTAGCCGTGGCTAATGAGCGCATTTGAGGGCGTTTCTCATATGGCTATAAATATATAAAATGACGGGAAAGATTTTTAAACATAAATCTCAAGTGTATGCATAAAGCTAGCGGAACACTAGATGCCAGACGGATGAGGGGGTGGTGGGAGGTGCGAAAATAAGCAGCTCTAACAACAATAAGTTGGCCAAGTATTTGTGTTGCGAGTCAGTAGAGAGAGAGAGAGGGAGAGAGAGAGAGAGAGAAAACAACAACAAGGACACTGTCATAACTTTTTTAATGGTCAGCAGCAGGAACAGGAGCTGCTCCTGCAGGAGAGGAGGAGGGTAAGGAAAGAAAGCCAGACAGCTGACAGTAGATAAATTCTAAGCATAGCGCAACTTTTGTTTGTGCTCCTTTGGCAGCCAAGTTGCAAGCCAAGCCAAGTTGCACTGACAGTTGGCCACGTTGCGCCAACTGACAAATCGCAAAAATGCACCAAAGTCAAAGCTCAACTTAAAAAAGAATAAACAAAGCGAAGAAAAAAGCTTAGTATCGACTGCACAATGCACTATATTACGATTAGTTCTGGGAGTCAGAGGAATATGGTTGGAATTTCTCGAACAAAAAGTTGCTCGCAAACGTTTATTTCGAGAGCAGCGTATATAAACATAAAATATGGAAAGGAGTTAAAGAAAGCTGAGAATAAGACCCTGGCAGTTGTCATGGCAGTAAAGCTTAGTTGTTTTAAGATTTGTGTTCCCCAAAGCAACTTGTTCTTTTTCCAACTTCTGTCGCCCATTGGCATGTCATAAATCGGAGCGGCTACTTAATTTTTCAGCAGCTTTGTGCTCTCTCGACCAAGAGCATTTCATTCATACCCAAAGACAGCCCCTTTTGGGCATTGGGCCAAGTTAAGAGCTCAAACAGTGAGTTGCATTTGTGCAATTGACAATTGACATGGTTTCAGACATTGACATCGAGAGACTTTGCAACCCTTTTCGGAGTGGTAAGGTTCAGTTGCATTGGCAGCTGCATATTTGAAATGGTTTTGTGTACTTAACTTGAATTGAACTTTTTAAATAAATAAATAAGCATTCACAACAATCGGTTTGTCACAGTAATTATAGTAAAAGCTTCCTGACTAGAAACATATTCCGAAAGTCAAAACTTAACTTCTCGCTTTAAAGGTTTCGAATGATGTTTAAAACATTTTGAGTTCTTCTTTCCATTACCTTTAAATGCGTGAATTTGTTTCATAATATTTAAGTGCAGACGAAACTAATTACAAATTAAATTTATGTAAATAAGCATAAAGTCGGTTAGTTAATTTACAGTTTGATTGATTGCCGGCAAACAACGACAGACATTCATATATTGATATAAATAATGCCAACAAGAAAATAAATTCGAAAATTCGACCAAAAATCACGCACACAATAATTGCAATTTATGCAAACATATTCATGTATGTGTAAGTTCGTGTGTGTGTATATAGAGATATTAATTACTGCATCCAATATTGAAGCTTAACTCATTATCGGGCAAGCTCCGACTACACAATAACATGCATGTCAAATATGGTAGGATTTTTCGGTATTTGTTTAGACCTTGCCATTGTTACTTGTTGTGCAGATTTTCATATTTCACAATTTTCACACATTTTCCCCACTTTACAATTGAATTATGCATTTATTTGCCAATTATTGGCATTGCGCACTATCGAATTTAGTCAGCGCGAAAATAATACGATTTATTTGTTTATTTATCGAAATGCGACAAACAATTGGAGTTTTTATTGGGTTCGCATTGAGTAGTTTGATTAACAACTCGTGAAGATTCTCCTAGAATACATTTCTTTAGTACCAATGAGGTTGTTCTTAAGGGTAACTCCATTTTCACAGGGCTTTCTTTAAGGTTCACATTTTTTTTATGGGCTCCATAACACTATAGAACAAAATGGCTGCCAATGAACAAACACCTTAAGGAGCGAAAGAGGGAAACCATTATCATTATTATGATCATTGGCATTAGCATTTAAAAGAAATAAAATATAATTTATTATCAGTTGGTTGTCAACAGCAACAAAGACAACGACAACGATGGAGACGACGACGACGAATCGACTCCGCATTTTGCCAATTGGGTGTTGATGCGAAATTATTAATTTTGTCGCATAAGCAGGGAGGAAGCCAGGAAGCAAGGAGCCAACTCTTCTCCTGAACGGGGCGTGTGAAGCGAGTGAGTGTGCCAAAGTGAATGCCCATATGAATGTGAATGCCATTTGGACGCATCATTACGATAACAATCGCAGCTAAACGGCGACTGCTGGCCAACAGCAGCCAACAGCAGTAGCATGCAGCAGCAACATTCAGTTGCAACATGAAGATGAAGAATGATTGCGACAAGAACATTTCCGTGGACGACGGTTCCGTCTCGGTCTTCATTTCGAATTCCTCACATTCGCTTAATAATGCAAGATGCATGTCGATATGTCAATGCGTTTGCGCGCAATCGATCATTCAGCGAAGAAGAACGAAGATGAGGAAGAGGCAGAGCTTGAGCCATGGTCCATGCGATGCTTATAGTAGTGAGCCATATCACACGCTGACTAACTGACTGACTAACTGACTGACTGTTGGCTGTCCCTTGTTTGACACAATGTTGCCAGATTAACACAGTTGATAGAAGAAGACCAATTCGCAAATATTATCAGTTTGCTTGATGGCGTAACACGTTCATGTCACGGCCGATAAGACTCCGAACTATACACGCTTAACAATTAAGTCCCTCGGACTCCTGACTCCTGACTCCTGATTCCTGTCGCTATATCTATCATTACATGTTAGCTACTGTCAAATGTGCAATAATTTATGGTTGCGATCGTTCCAGCAATGATCAGCGAGCAGCGAGCAGCGAGACGAAAAACAAGTGCGTCAACTGTTGAGCAACAACATTGATTTATGTTTGGACCTCTCCACACACACACGCACACTTTTTGTGGCAATCTTTGGACAAAGTTGTCATAAGGACAACAAAACAAAACAAGTTGCAAAGATCGTTTTGTTGTCGCAACCCTTTTGCAGCATTTTTATTGTTATTTTATGTTAAATACGATTTCTTTTCTGTGCATCGTTGATTTCTCATCAACAACATAATATCATAAGCGCAACATGTATATATTCTATATATCACACTCAAATTACTATATTTACTATTTGTTTTTTTTCTCGCAGCTTATTGTTATGCGTGTACACAATTTTATGATTATTTCAAAGGTCTCAAACAATTATGGTTATTTCATTCTTGTGTCTTTCTTTTGAGTTTCTCTTTTGTACATTCTGATATTTGATTGTTTCTTCAACTTACTTTTGGTTAATGATGATAAAAAGTTGTGTGAACTGAATTTTAAATGTTGCAGAATTGTAGAAGGTGAAAAAAACAGTTTAAGCTACAACACAAAAAACCGTTAAACGATTACAAAAACATTCAAAAATCGTGAGTTTAATTCTGTCACCTGTTGGGAGAAGTGCCAAAAAACGCAACATGTTGACAAATATTTCGAATATAATATTATTTGTACGCCTCGTTTGCATAATTCAAACATAAATTCACTAATCATTTTCGTCAAGCCCAAAAATCAAACCTCGCATATTAATTTCCAACATAAATAACCCAAAAAAAAAAGAAGTTCAAAAGAAAAAAAATGTGTGACTTCCATTTATAACGTAGCTTAGCTTATATGTTCTAAGTGTGAGTGTGTCTATAAAATATTAAATTTATATTTCATTTGCAATTGTCGCCGACAGTTTTTGTCCCGCCTGGCAGCACTTTTTATACTCTTTGCCATATGGCAAAAAAAAACAAAAAGAAAAACCTTGGCTTGAAACATAATAAATGTCTGCACAAGGCGTCGAAACTGCCACGCCCAGTGGGCGAACAGCCAAAGCCAGCATAGCTGGCCAAAATTTATGTTCGCATATGACTTTTTCATATATGCAATTGCGAGGTGTCAGCAAACTAAGCGACTGCGACTGCGACAGTTTTCATACTTTTCTCTCTCAACGTGAATTATATGCGAAACATTTTCTCATTACAGCAAAATCGCTGTTTGAACAGCTGCAGTTAAAAACCTTATGGCATGGAAATTCATTTGAGTTTTGATATGCTTATCGCGAAAGCTGCCTCGGCAACAAATCAAAAAAACCTTGATGCATTACATAAGAAATAATGATTTTCGAACGAATTGCATGTGCTTAAAGTGCCATTAAATTAAAGCTATATAGTTTATATAGTTTATTGTCTATAGTTGTGGTTTGTTTACCATGTCGGAACTGATTGGCATATGTTAGTGCTGTGATTAGCTTTTGATTGCTAAGCCAAGCCAAGCCAACAACTCAAATGGCTGGCTATAAATCTGCCAAAGTGCATTCAAACACTTTCACTTTATGCACTGCACAAAACGAACAGCAAACGCTTTTCGTTTTCCACAAATCCACAGCTCAGCCAACGTAGCCAAAGATCAGATCAACTGTGGCGTCGACACCTGCCGCTAAATACCATTTCTTTGCCACGTCAGGCCCAAATGTCTCGGCAATCAATTAATTTGACATGCAAGCCAGACTTCGACTTCAGTCATTCAGTCCGTGGAAAAGGGTAACGAAATGGCCAATAAAAATGTATTTTTTTGGGGGGGAGGAAGCTGGGGCAGCAAAAATCCTTTCACTTTTGCCGCTGCCAATAAATTTGTATTGAGCAAAATGCCTGCAGTGTGATTTTAAGTGCTGAAATGCTGATAAATCTATGCTCTAACACAGAGCATTAAGTTGAGGCTATCAAGTAAAACAAACTTAAGTCAAGTTTAGTTTCTATTAACTTCCTCTTTATAGCTTAGCTGTACTTAATCCCACTAATATTATTAATCTTTAAGTTTGTATATGCAGGTTTGGTCTGTGTTGTTGTAGGGTTCTTAGGGGGGAAGGAAGAACCACACAGACCAACGCGAATTACTGCATTCTTGACTTAATTTCAATGTTTCATATCTCAGGTGTTTCTCAACCGATTTCAATAAAGATTTCACACTTTGTCATTACTTCGATCAATGTTTCAAACACTATCTCAAAGTTTTCCAATTTCAAGATTGTGTTGTTATAGATCTCAGTTGTATATCGGAAACGCAAAGAGTTATCGAATTTTAAAAAATACTTGTACTGCCTAGGGATTGGGCTCTTATAGTCTGTGAGATCGGCGCGTTCATACATACGGACAGACGGACATATATCAACAATAATCAGAGCTTTGTGTTAAAAGTGCATTCAAACTTCGTCAACTCTGGAACTACTCCATTGCGCTCCGTGTTTCGTGGCGTTTATCTTTTATTTTGTTAGCGCCTCCAACGCCTGCTGATCGGATCGTCGGAGGTAGCTTAGATCAATCAACTGTCAATGAGTTGCACATTTTCGCGCTGTTTGCGACAAATGCAACTATTTTTTTGTTGCTATTTGCTACTGGATGAATATTGTATAATCGATGCAAACATGAATTCAAATTGTCAGCGGCACGCAATGAAAATCGCAGCTATAGAAATAACAACAACAAAAAAGCAATTAAAATTGCAGACTGGTAAATCCGGCCAATCAAGTTGCTAATTTTATTTGGCCAATTGTGCGTTTTCGCGTTTCGCATTTCGCGTTTCGCATTTACGAGTGCAGCAATTGGAGTTTTTTTTTTTGTGGGTCAGACGCGGCGGCGAATGAGCGATTTTTGCTTACCAAATCGGTAAATCGGCTGAATCGCAACGTGCAGCATGCAACATGGCATATGGCATATGGCATATGTGGCATGCAATTTTATGTTATTACAGCCGTTCGACGTCCAGTTTTGTGTCCACTGATCGGTCTGTGCCGGACAGAAAACATTTGTAAAACATTTTAATAACCATTGACAGACAATAACAACAATAACAACGATAGATAACGATTGTAGCATGTAATACTATGTGTGTAACGGCTTTGGGGGTTATTGCGAAAAATCGAAAACGAGCTAAAATCGATATTAAATTGCTGCAGCTGTTCGAATGAAGAATTTTTGTGACTGTCGACAAAAACAAAAACCCATTAAAGCCATTTAATAAAGTACAAACAAAATTAAATTTTATAGCTAGACAAATATCAAAACGTGATCAGCATAAATCATAGCCCTCTAATTCTTTGTGAAGTGAATAATAAAATATGTTTTGATGATTTTTAAATACTTTTAGATATATTGGCAATTCATTTAACGTAACTCGTTGTTATTGTGAAATAAAAACTCAAAAATATGTCTTCAAATTTGTTAAATGTTGTAATAAAAACTAGCAAAAACTTTTTTTAAATAGTTGTTGCACATTTAAAGCTTAATCTTTAAGTGTCTCATTACCAAAGAGCAACTGGTATAAATTGTTCTGCGGAACTTGCGATACTTGATAATGTTGCAAAATGTTTTATTACTTCCACCTATGCCAACAATTAGCATAAGAATTTCCACATCGACTGTCGAGCGCCGAAACTTTTCTAGAAACTTTTTCCAGGGCATCCTTGCAGATACTCTCTGTCTCTCCCTGGCTATCGTTTACATATGGATCTGCTCATCCCTGCTACTTGCACTTGTGGCACGCAACAAACTTTTCCCTTTGGGCATCCACAAAAATTTGTCATGACACACAATACGAGAAGTTTGGCAAAGCAGTTTTGAATTACTGCAACATTTTGTGGGCTGCTCAACTCTGACTTAATTTCACAAACAACAACAACAACAAGCAGTAGTTGCAGGTGCTTTGAAATTTAGAGTTAGTCTCAGTTTGCCAATGGTAAAAAAAAAAATCAAATCCAATTGGCAATTGCCAATCAATTTTCGGTTTCTATTCAATCAATAATTACAACTTCAATTAGCCAATAGAAAAAATAACCAACAATAAACAACAAAACAATTGCCAATTATTACCGGACGCAAAAACAACAACGTTGCACAGTTTGTGGCAAGTAGTACAGGGTAGCAGGTACTGCAACCCACTATTAATGCAAATTTCAATTGAATAAAAAGTAATATCGAGCGAAGTATATTTTGACGATATTTCTTGTGATATTTCGATTGCAAAAATTTAAATACAGACTTGGTTAGACTAGTTTCGGATGAATGATAACAAAAAAACACGTTGTGGGGTTTTTTTTTAACCATATAGAGTTGGCTTAACTAAATCCAAGTTCCAAGTAGATATTTGGTTTAACTATCGGTGAATGAGGAACAATGAGAACAATAGGAAATAGAAACAGAGACTGGAGATATAATATATTGTTCTTCAATGATCTGAAAGGAATACGTAATCTCAATTATATATCCTGTTAGTTGTTGTTCGTTTGTTTTCCCAACAGGGTATGCGTCAGAATAATAGAAAACATCAGTCAAAACTGTGCAGGAACAAAACCAAAAGCAAATAATACCAATGACAACAAGAGCTTTGTTTGCAATGCTGGCTAACAGTTTGTGTTGTGGGTGGTGCAAGCGGGGGGAACTGAGCGGTGAGCGGTGGGCGGTGGGCGGTGGGTGGACAAACAAAAGTTAACTTTTGTATTTGCGCTAGTTATAATTGACATTTTAGAATGGTTCAAGGTTTCAACCAAAAAAATAAAAATAAAGTCAGTGTGGTCTGTTGTTGAGATTTTTGGGTTGATTTTTGCATTGCTTTTGATATCCATTTTTGGATTTGGACAACTTTTGCTGAGCATTGTTTGACTGTTTATTTGAGATTTGTTTTTTGTTGTTGTTGTTGTTGTTGGGGTTAACACTGAGGCGTGGCAGCGGCAAGACTTGCATTTGCATTATGTAATTAGGCAAACGTTCAAATGAAGTGCACGCAAATAAAGCCAGCAAGAAGGGGGAACTGTGGCAAGAGGCATAAGGCGATGGAGCCGCAAGGTATTCTTGACGGCACACGTAATGGGCTTTCATTATGTCTGCGGCAATCTTTTGGGCCAGCGATCTGCTGTGTGAGTTCATCATGGCAGCGGCATCTCTTTCACTTGTCGCCGCCGCACCACATGTGATCCACACGCAGCCAGCTAGACGCAGCTAGCTCTGGTCATGCATCATAATCAGCGGCGTTGATGGTCGAGACTCTACTACACTGCGCGAAATGCAGCGGAGAGAGACGCATTTAACACCTTTCAGCATTTATAAAACTGCAACATTGTTGTCTGCGGCGCTCTCAATGATTTCGTTTCATTCGTTTCTCCACGCCGATTTCAAGCTGTGCACACACAGAGTCCTTATTCCTCATCCTCCTTCCATGGTTGCTCTTTCTGTGTCGCCTGCAGGCAGAAGCGTTGCAAGCTGCCGCCGTTGTGCCCGTCACTGACTTGTTGCAAACGTCGCTGCGAGCGTCGCGCATGCGTACGCTGAGATCGCGATTGCCACGCAAAGAACTTAACTTCAGCAGAGAACTTAGACTCTGGAGCAAGCAGGAATTTCGTTATGAGTGTCACAACGAAACTTAAATGCACTTAGATTCGTATATACTTAACATTAATCGATAAACAGCTTGCATGATTAATCGATAGTTCACCAGAGTTGCAAATTGATCGCGATAGTATCGATATAAAGTTCACTTCTAACAATCGATAAAAGAAACGATTAGCAATAACGCGATATACCAGCATCAAACAGCATCACTCATTCCTCTTAGTAGATTCGTATTGTAAAACTCGATTATATAACAAACTATACTTAATGCACTTAGTTTTGTATATACTTAACATTAATCGAAAAACAGCTTGCGAGATTAATCGATAGTTCACCAGAGTTGCAAATTGATCGCGATAGTATAGATATAAAGTTGACTTATAACAATCGATAAAGAAACGATTAGAAAATACCACAAAATATACCAGCATCAAACAGCATGACATATTCCTCTTAGTAGATTCGTATTGTAAAACTCGATTATATAACAAACTATACTTAACTTTAATTGACAAACAGCTTGCATGATTAATCGATAGTTTACCAGAGTTGCAAATAGATTTTAACATACGATAGTATCGATATAATCGATAAAGAAACGATTAGAAAATACCACAAAATATACCAGCATAAACAGCATGACATATTCCTCTTAGTAGATTCGTATTGTAAAACTCGATTATATAACAAACTATGCCCAAAAGTCATTGGATCATTAGGAGTTAGTGTATTTAAAGCCACAAGCATAAAGTGCAGTTTAGTCGTTTCCATTTGGTTCACGCTCTCGCATCTTGGCCACGTTTCGCATCAAGTTCAAGGCGTTTGAACTTTTGACATTTGGCTGCAGCAGCCAGTTGCAGTTGCCGCCGCCGCCAACGCTGTTGAAGTTGTTGCAACATTGTTGGCCAACTAAATGTAACAACTCGATTAGCGCGAAATATTTCGGCCTTAGGGGCCAACAACCAAACTGGAGCGTTAGGAGTCTAGAAAGACAGAGAGAGAGAGAGAGAGAGAGAGAGAAAGAGGAGGAAGGCTTAACATTAACTGGGCCTTTATACAGTTGGCACTTTCTCGCTCTAATTGGCTCGAGTTGTGGCTGGCGTTTTATAACTGCATATTGACTCTGACCAAGCGGCATTGGGGGCCCAAAAATCCGATGCTTCACGGTACTCTCGGGCTCCAAACGGTATTTGCAGTTTGCTGATGCGCTTATGACGAGGTCGAGTACGACTACGAGTACGAGAACCGGAGCCGGAACGCAGGAGAATCATAATGATGACTGTTCAGAGCGTCAGTACAAAAATGCACAGATGCAAAATACGGCTTCCGTTTGGGTCTGCCGTTGTTGTTGTCGTTGTTGTTGTCGTTGTACACGTAGCTGATTGCCGCACTTGGCACAATAACAGGATTACACACAGTGGCCCTCAACAAAGCTGAAGTGGCGCAGTGGTCCGCACTTCAAAACTGAATCCGCAGCAGCAGCCGAACAAAACATGCCAAATATGTACGTTCTACATGTGTAGAGAAAAGCAAGTAAGAAGGCTCTAGTCAAGAAATCCCGGCTAGACTATACCCTGAACCCTATACTTTACGCATACAGTCAGTGCTTGCAAGTATGTGTGAGTGTGTGTGTATGTATACGCGTATAGTGCATACTTTCTTAACTTCAATACTCCATATCTCCGGTGTTTCTCAACCGATTTCAGATTGTCATAATTTAGTCTAATCCTTCAAACTGCATCAAAAAGTTTTCCAAATTCAAGACTTTGTTGTTATCGATCACATGTGTATATCGGAAACGGAAAGAGTTATCGAAAATTTAAAACAAACTTGTACTGCCTAGGGATTAGGCGAGCTTATGCACCAAATCTGGAGTCTCTAGTTCTTGTAGTCTCTGAGATCGATGGACATGGCTATATCGACTCGGCTGCTGATCAAGAACATATATACTTTATGGGGTCGGAGATGCTTCCTTCTGCCTGTTACATACTTTTGCACAAAACCATTATACCCTTCTTACCCATTTTCAATGGGTTCAGGGTATAAAAAAATAGAGGCGCAAAAGCCTATCGAAAATGTTGCGTTGAAATGCACAGCACGCAGCCAAAAAAAAAGAAGAAAAATCCAGAACCCTTTATGCATTTGTATAGTTGGCCACCGCAGGAGTTGAGTTGAGCGTATTGTTCAAGGGATTGACGGGAAAATGTGGTAAATGGCAAATTGTAAAATGGCCAAAAATGGAAAGTGGCAGATGTGGTGGCAGAAATGATATTGCTGTGCCAGCAGCAGCAGCAGCAGCAGCATGTGGTCAACAACATTGATGCTGATTCTGATGCGAGTTTATGCAAACTTGTACAAACGAGAAATCGTTTTAAGTAAGGTGTTTGGCTAACAAACGAATCTAACTGTGCTTAATCAAGCCAATTCTTTGTAACAAGTTTTCTGATTAAACGCCTCGCAGTAGCAAAACGCATTTGTAATCATTTGTGCCACCAGAGGGGGGCGCTTTGATTTGGTTGCAAACAGCAGCAATTTGCAGCAAGCGAAGCAAAAATTGTCGCACAAATCTGCAACAACAACAACAATATGAATACAGGTAGCCACAGTCAAAGAGTGCCACCTACGCGAGCTGCCTGCCTCCCCCCTCGCTGCTCGCTTGCCCAGCTTTTTGTTGAAACGTTAATTGACCCGGCTTAGAAGGCGAACAGACACAGAGAGAGAGAGAGAGAGAGGACAGCAACCACTTCATCAGCAGTGTGGTGTGGTTATGGAGGGAAGGGCAGGGTAGGGAAGGAAACGAACAGTGGCTAACTGAATCCTAGACCGTGGCTATCGAAGCAAGTCAGTTTGGTTGGCCAACGTGGACTAATTTTGCAAACGTGGCCAATCAGCGAAGTCTTGAGCCTTGCCCAGTGGCATAACACGTTAAAGGGGTCATTATTCATACTTAACTGGGCGACCAAATACCCTGTTATTTTTAAGTTAAGTGGTCTAAGAATAAGTTGCACTTACTTTTCCTAAGAGAAATATCTATTTTGGAATTTTCTTAGGACTTTTCTTAGAGAAAACCAAACAGTTTTAGAAAATCAAACATTTGTTTTCATAAATATCATGTTTTGAGATTGGTCAAACAGTACAGCAATCCTTATTAGGATCACATCCTACTACAATAGCCATAAGTAACATGCTTAAAGCCTTGTCAGTCATTATTTCCATCTTCAGAACCGATTTAAGTAAGGAACGATCTTTTGATTGTGGTTCGAAACAACTGTAGCTCGCATAATGGTTACAGGGTATGCAAAAAAGCCATTTGCAAATTAACTTAAGGCTAGACTGAAGTTCGTTCAGCAAACTAAATTGTATTTAGAGCCGCTTCTTGCCAGCGAAACTGGCTGCTGGCTGTCTAGAAAGACAGAGAGAGAGACAGTACGAAGGGGGAGCGGGAGGAGTGAAGCTGCCAAGTTGGAGAATTAAATCACGTACTAGATTAAAAATTGCGCATGAAATTAATAATACGAGATGGGAACATTCGACGCAAACCGGTTCGAGAGCAGCAAACCCTTTTGCCTGATAAATATCAGACCTTAACGCATAATCGTAATCGTAAAACATTGGAAACGAGGCAGCCGCTTTTGGCACTTCATAAATCTGCGGTATTGTAAATTAAAACCAGCATGTAAAGATAAAACCGAAACAGAAAACACAAAATGCAGAAAAATCTGTATATAAAATTGTCAGCATGCAGGTTTCAAGCTGTGCGCGTTTCAATAAAAATCAATCAACCAAAATTTATCGAGCCAAAGAGCCGCAGCTCCCCCGAAAAAAGCAGCTCGACAGCTGTTTAACACTTCACTCAGCCACAAAAGAACCATAAAACCCGCTCACCCTCCCTGTCTATCGTTATGCATATGTCAATGCGTAGGTGTTATGTAATGGATTCAAAAGCGTCAAGCATAAACCAAAAGCCAACAGCCAAAAGTCAGCCTCATTGCACAGCACAGCACAGCAGGCAACACCACCGCTGACTCACGCCCCCAATGACACACCCACGCCCCCTTACAGCACCCACTTCGTGCAACACCTTGCTAAAAACCACTTAACCCACTGAGCTGCCCAATGAAATGCATGCCACAAGTCTCACCTTATGCTACTATCATATACCATATGGATATTGATTTATCATAATTCTCTGTGCGCGTTCTGCCACTGACAGACAGTTGATATACTAAGCCACGAGTCGCGGTTTTGTTGCACACTCTGACAGCATTCAAAGTTTCGAAAATGTAATACTTTTCTATAATAGTTCTAAGCGTATTTTGACCAGCAGTTAAAAATCTAAACTGAATATAATATCAAAATCATTTCAATGCAAGTTGTTAATCTGATGGTTTAAGTTACTTAGTATGAGTTTATTTTTTGAATATTTATCCAACATTTTATAAGAATTAAAAACCAATAGTAATGTCGCAGCAGTATATCCCTATCACACCCACATTTCCAAAATGTGTTATTCTATAACAAAGTAATACTTTTCTATAATAGTTCTAAGCTGTTAAAAATCTAAACTGAATAGAATATCAAAATCATTTCAATGCAAGTTGTTAATCTGATGCTTTAAGTTACTTAGTATGAGTTTATTTATTTTTTAAATATTTATCCAACATTTTATAAGAATTAAAAACCAATAGTAGTAGTCGCAGCAGTATATCCCTATCACAACCACTTTCTATTTGGTTTTAATCTATCTGAACTGTTGGCTAAAACCGATTCTGGCGATAAATAGATTGTCACGTGTGTGAACCATAAAAATTGCACTTAGCAGCTTAACTTCCACTCAAATACATGGCCACACCCTTCCACACCACCAACTCCGCTCCATGCTCGCTGACGTCACGACACGGCACATTCACCATATGCATATGCATATACATGTATATGTACATGTACATGAACGTGTACGTATGAAATGCATTAAAGTATTAATAACATTTTGTTTGGCGGAGCTTAAACAATAAAATTTGTCAATTTGCCACCGTTGTTGAAGCGAAGACAATTGCTGGCAACTTAATGCGAGAGTGGCAAATTGCATTTCAAATTGCCTGAATGAATGAATGAGCGAATAAATGGGTGTGCCACAACATTCAGATCATGTGCTGGTTGCCTTTTTCTGTTCAAATACTCTGCAATAGCAGCGGGCTATAATGATTATTGGAACTAAGTGAAGGAATCTTGAAGTATGTTAAACTAAGTATAGATTTTTAAACAAATAATCAGATAATGTTTTTATTCTTCACATTTCTATGACACTCATATGCTTTTTAGAGTATTCAATATTCGTCGGGTGCTTTAAATTTAATGTTGCATTTGCAAAAATTAAAAGTGGGCGGCTGCCAGTTGAAGCGTTACGTTAATTGCTTGGTTAAAAGGCGAGCAATGATGGAGGTTTTAAAGAGCTGTAATCGAGAAATCACCTGAATGCGAATGCCCTCGAATAATCTATTTAAGAGTGTCGGGTTCGAAACGTGGGTCGAAACGAGAACGAGAACAGGATGTTGGTTTCTGCCATTTAGGCAATTTTCGTAGCGGCACCCGAATCAAAAAATAAAAAGAAGCGAAAGCTTATTTCCCGGCGCATACGATAATGAAAACATTCCACAAACCAATTCAATATTTCCGCTACGGAAAAACGCAAATTGAAATCGGTTTTCATGACCTTTTCGCCGTTGCCCAGCACCATAAAAGGGAAAGGGGGGGACACTCGCGGCGGGCTTGACTCACTGTCAGTTTTATGGTACAACAAACACACTTCGTGTCCTGGCACAAATTTTCAATTTAATTTTAGGAAATCGTCCGTCCATCTCGGATTCTGGACCTTTCCCTCAGCCAAACCCATTTGCAGGCCTCATCTGAAATGCACATGAATCGGGGTCGAGAACGGCTTCATGCTTGGAATTCGTTATCAATTGCCGGAACCCTTACCTAAACCCAACTCCCACCCCCCAACCAACTTCTCTCCACAGAGAGTATAGATAGGAAACGGGTAGGACTATAAATTGTTGAAAAGCGCCGATAAAAATCGGCTGCCTGGCAAACTGTAAAATGGCCAAACTATTAATTAGAGCAGCACTCCAACCACGACTCCAAATTATGGCGCAACAAATGGCCAGCAGAATGCGATAGCTATTACCACACACACACACCGAAACAGCTGGCTGCCCATTGAACTGACCACTTCACTCCACCCTACACCCACTCACCCCCCCTGTGACTCTGGACTCCCTGTGTCAGCATCAGGCGCCCCAAATGACACATAGTACAAGCACACACAGCACTGAGATCAATTGAAAATGGGATACGGTGGGGCAGGCAGGCAGTCAGCGAAATGACGCAGCGAATGCTTAAAGAAACATGTTGCAGCTGTTAATGGTTGTTGCATATACCCTAACCAAGTGTATGTAGGACTGAACTTTTGAAGCCACAAATAAATAAAACAACTTCTTGACTTCGTTAATTCAATTAAAAAATAATAAGTGAAAAGTTAAGTTTATTAAGTTTATTCATCGGACAAGTTCTTAAATTGTACACTTCGCCGGTTCAGTTACCTATCTTCTTACATATTTTAGTGAGGATTTTATACTACGATATATTATTGTAATGTAATATTAGACCTTATAGATCAGCGGCCGGGGAACCTTTTTAATCAATATCCCTAAATATTTTTGTGGAACTGACATTTTTTACATTGGTAAAGGACCAAAAAAAAAAATGGTCATCTCCTCCATTTCAAGTTTTACCCCCGAAATTTCACTTTTACCCAAAAAGGAGTAATTTAATTTCCCCGACCGCTGTTATAGATAGTTATCGGTATCTAGAGCTAATCCTACATGTATTTTAACTGATTCGTTGAGGGTTCAATAAGTATTGCATATATATATATATAATCGGTTTGGCTATGATTTGAGTAAAACGTATCCGAAACATAATTTGAAATGGGAAATCAGCAAAAACCCTTTAAGACATTTATCATTAAGCTAAACATTATCCTAATTCGAACTTTCTTCTCTAGTTTTTTTTATGTTATGTTTTTTTTTTCCTTATATTTTCAGCTTGCAATTTTCAATTGGTTGCAGCCAGTTTTTGGCTTGGTAATTAAACATGGCACATGCTGAAACTACATTTTGCCACCCATGAGTTTGACTAGACTAAAGTTTAGTTTGTCAGTCAGCAGCCTGGTTTGGTTAGGTTAGTTTTCTGTCTCCGGCTATGTCTATGCCTATGGCTATGGCTATGGCCTGGTTGTCACTCGAAACTGAAGCCTTGGGCAAGCAATTTGCATATCAGTTCTATGAGTATGAGTATGAGTGTGTGTGTGTATGTGTGTGATTGTTTGTCTGTGTGCTGGGAGAGTCTTGTGATAGGCATGGAACGGCATTTCACGTCTGGTTGGGCTGTCGGCTCTGCCTGCCCAGTTACTGCCTCCAACTGACTGCTCATTGTCGTTTCACTTGGCCATATTTTGGCGCAAGTTTATTGTTGGCCAGCCAGCTGTCGGCAACGATGTTGCAAGGGGCCTAACCAAGGGGTGTTTGCTCTGATCTTGTGCACACGTCGCCCCGTCCACCACCATCTCCTCCTTCTCTTCGGTTACAACTTGAATGCAGCCCAAAATGTCAACTGCAAGTCTGAACAGTGCTGAGTTCCATTGATGGCGAGCGCGTTATTACGCATAATTTTTGTGGTGTATGCACCTTGAAGTGGTTGCTACAAAGCAATAACAATTCAATGCAGTTTTGTGTAACTAGAATATTTGATATGATTTTTATACCCTGAACCCATTGAAAATGGGTATAATGGTTTTGTGCAAAAGTATGTAAGAGGCAGAAGGAAGCATCTCCGACCCCATAAATATATTATATTCTTGATCAGCCGAGTTGATATAGCAATGTCCGTCTGTCTGTCCGTCCGTATGTATGTATGAGCGCGTCGATCTCAGAGACTATAAGAGATAGAGACTCCAGATTTGGTACATAAGGTCGCCTAATCCAGTACAAGTTTGTTTTAAGTTTTCGATAACTCTTCCCGTTTCCGATATACACATGTGATCGATAACAACAAAATCTTGAATTTGGAATTTGATGCAGTTTGAAAGATTAGAATAAATAATGACAATCTGTGAAGATTTTATTGAAATCGGTTGAGAAACACCGGAGATATGGAGTATTGAAGTTAAGAAAGAATGCACTATACGCGTATATTTACACACACACACATATACTTGCAAGCAGTGACTGTACGCGTTAAGTATACGGTTCAGGGTATAGTCTAGTCGGGATTTCTCGACTAGAGCCTTCTTACTTGTTATATCTTACTTAAGCTTTAAGGTGTTCTAGATACAATTTCGTTTGTGTTAATTTTGTTCTTTTGATTTGATTAGGAAAATTTCTAGCCACTTGGCACTCAAATTTAGTTTCAGATCGAACGTTTTTCTTTGTCAACAGCTGTTCGGGCAAAAAGGCAACAAACTGCTTCATTGTCACCGTTGCAGTTGCCGCCGTTGCTGTTGCTGTTGCAGTTGCCGCCGTGGCTGTTGCTGTCGTCGTTGCAAAGTCGTTGACACATAATTCTCAGTTACATAAATCGCATAACTGTGCCATGTCTGAGGCGCTTGTCAGGGCAGGCACAACCCAACAGTCGACTGACCCAATGCCAAGCACGCAACATTCCAAAACTGCAAACTGCAACTTCAGAATTTAAGATACAAACACCGATGCAGATTCAGATACAGATGCAGATGGAGATACTTATTTTGTGAGTCAATGTCCAGCACGTAACTAGCGAACGCGTGACTGAAATGCGTGACACATTTTGAGATCAACTTCCAACCAATGAACTTCCCCTCCTTCTGATTGTTTTTGCTTAAGCTAACTGGACAATTGGTTCGCTGACATTTGACTCGAAATGAGTTAATGCACTCAGAGAAAAAACTGGAATAGATTTTGATTAAATAGATTCATGTTTCATGATCCTAAAACAAACTTAACGCTTTTTTTTCCAAGTGCTGGGGTCATCGCACATTGTTGTATTTAGTTTGTACAATTTGAGTAGCAAGAGTACTCTGGAGTAGTATTCAGAGTATTTTGTGCATCCTTCAGCCACAAGCGATGGCTTTTATTATGCTAATTTTATATTCCCATTGTTTCAATGCACGCATATCACTTTATTACGAGCCCTAGCTGGCCAGGGAGAACTTTTGGCCGGTGGCTGAGCTTTAAGCAGCAGAAGAGCCTCATTTGCATGGCGGCGGACCATTTTTGGTCAGCCTGAACCTCAACCTCAACTGTATGCAAATTGTTGGACGTTGGTTTTTTTTTTTTGGCTGCAACTCAACTCGAGCAGTAAGTCAAATCAGAACGAATGTCGGTCGGCCAACAGCTTTTGAGTTTCCTTTGTGCTGTCAGCGAGCGGAGCAATCATCAATAAACCCAACCACCGACTCCACCAACTCCACATAACCCACGAAAACAATGTTGAAATTCAACCCACAAAACAAAAAAGCAAAAAAAATAACCATTAGCACAATATCCAATGACAACAGAGAGAGAGAGAGGGAGAGAGAGAGAGAGAGAGAGAGAGAGAGCGAGAGAAACAAACATAGACAGATAATGTGGAATAGGCGGGAAAGATTAAAACGAGTGTTGAGATACCCTAACTGAAAACTAAGGCGAATCCTGATAAGCAACAATTCAAAAATTGAAACTTTTCAACTTTTCTTGCTTCTCTCTCTTTCTCGAACTGCGTTACAAAGCTAATGCTCAGCCGTGCATACCCTTTTTCTATATAGATAACAACAAAAACTTTACATACTTTGCGGCAATTGAACATTTGTTTTCATTCAGCGCAAAAGTTGCATTGAAAAGCGTACCGAAAAAGTGATTGATGTCGTTGAAGTCGAGCGCCAATAAATTATCAGCCAAGATGGAGAGAAGAAATGTTAAAGGGGGAGGGGCGGCGGGGGAGTGAAGCCAACAACGAAGCGGCTTTGGCTAGCCAGATGCTGTTCGAGTGGTCCGACTTAATGATTTGGCAATAATATAACATTTTGCGGCAAAGAAACATTTAAGTGGCAAGCGGAAAATTGCACATGAAATTCAACAAGAATTTGTTGCACGCGGCGTATGAGTAATAGCGCATAGCTAACCGAAAATCCGCGCCAGCAATTACAAGCAACAACACATAGCAGTAACTGCTAATAGTAAAGCAACAGCAACAGCAAATCAATTAAAAGGAAGAGGCTTACAAATAAAACAACAACAAAACAACAACAACAAAAACACGTTAGCAGATTTCGTACAACTTTGGCTGAGACGCCCACATTGTTTTAAAGCAGGCCCAGCATTGAGTTCAAAGATTTCACAGCGTCAATTGAGCAGAGAGTTTCGGCACAGGCACACTGAGCGAAAAAGCTTCGTACTTAATTGATTTCTCAGTACGAAAACAAAGCCTGAAGTGCAAAATCGTGATCTTCAGCTAAGATTTTCATTGATTATGGAATATTTGCACTTAATTTATGACAATTTCTACTTTATTTAAGCACAATACTCATTTTAGGTAATATTTCTTACCTATATTAAAAGATGATCTTGTTAATCCCAAACTGGGATTAAATCAAGATCATTTGAGGGAATTACTTGACTTAGTTTAATATTATATTTTCTTTATGTTCTGAATTATTTTTAACATATTTTTCCAGTAGTTCGAAGTCTTAAAAAAAGTCTTAAAGTTAAAGTCATAGAATTTACAAAAATCATTTTTTTTTCTCTCTGTGTCGAGGGAATTACACGATTTACGATGGCGTTACCAAAGCAACAATTCAGTCTCGCTCTCTCTCTCTCTCGCTTTTTCTCTCTCCATCTCCCTCTCTCACTCTGGGAGCTGCTGTCTCTATCCTTCCGCGAGCTGGAAGTAAGCCGGCGAAAGGTGCGCCTGCGCATTTTTCACAAGCACACACGAAAATGTTTCGCTGTTAGAGAGTTAGAGCTGGATGTTGCATGTCGCCAGTGTTTGCCGTTAGTTTCTCGGTCAACGTGTTGCCACATCCGCTTAGTGTGCCGTCGCCGCCTCACTTGTGCCTCACTTGCCACAGTTGTCAGCTTGCCCAAATTGCGTATGCGCTGGGACAAAAGGTGCAACACCAAGCAACCGTTGTGGTGCCTCCACAACTTATCTATGTATGTGCATCTTAATTGTCAGCTGGTGTGTGTGTGTTAGTGTGTGTGTGTGTGTGTTAGTGGGTAACTGGGCATGCTGTGGCACACAATTGAGAGGACCCAGTTAACAAGCGAAGAGGAGGCGAAGAAGAGTAGAAGAAGCTAAGCACAATTTAGTTGTGGCTCAGTTCCATGAGCTGTCATTAATCGAGACAACTGCGATGATTTAGTGTTGAGATATGCCCTGCAGTCAATTACAGATCAATACGAAAGAAAAGCGCTGCAAACCGTGAAAAACTACAGCAACATTTTGGGTTACACCCTGGGAACGAGGTTAAAATGGAAAGAGAACAAGCGACTTAACGAAGCTTAATTGGCATTAAACTGCGATTAGTCAGTTAGAAATGGGCTACAATGCAAATTAGCGCAAAGGCAGTTGATATAACCATTTTATTCACGCAAGATCTCAGTTGATGTGACATTTAGTTATAGGCCTTAGAGCTGACGTGTATTTGGCGAATACACCATCGATGGCAGAGAACGATCCATGGCTTTGGGTGCATTGGAGACTGTTTCCGACTTGGATGAGTTGTTGTTGTTGATTGGCGAAGTGGACATCATATTGGATGATTTGTGCTTGTTGGGTGAATTATTCTCGTTCTTGCTAGCATCCATGCTGATATCCGATAACGACGACGATGATGACGACGAGCACGGCATCAATGCCGACTTGTGTACCTGAAAGCCATACAGCCTACAAAAGAGAAGGGTCAGAAGGGAGAAGGAAGAAGCAAGTGGGAGCAAAGGAGCTAACCGTGGCGTATATTTCTCTGTTGGTGGCTGTGGCACCATCTCCGGCAACTGCATGAAGAACATGTGCGGAAAATTGCGTCCAAACATTGCGCCATCGAGCATGGCACAATCCTTGTTCGGCTGATAGACATCCTGGCAGCGTGGACAAAAGATCTTAACATGCGCCTGACCGAACATCTCCGACTGGCCCACGGGCAACACATATTGGCCATTGCAAAAGACACGCGGACACATGCCAAACACGCCAGCTTTGTACTTGATGCACATGTCCTGAATGCCCGATGGCGTTTGAATGTAGCGAGCATGGAGCAGGCCGTACAGTAGAGCGGTAGCCTCCGGATCCACATTCATTGGATTGAAGACGGAATCGGTGTCGAAATCGTCTTCCAGTATGGCATCTATAGTTCTCATCACAATGCCCACGTGCAAGCCCAGACCCGACAAGTTGAACGGATCGCTGATGAATTCGTTGGGCACGCGGCACAGAAACTTGTTCACAGCCAGGCTGTGAAACCAGCCGCGCCAGGAGCGATCCACGAATGTGCTCATTGTACAATTGCTGCAATATTGACGCTATATATTTTTCGATATATTCGAAATATATTTTGCTGTTTACTTACTTTTGCAACATTTTAGCTGCGGACATTTTGACTATTGTTTGCAAGTTACTTTTGATGCAATTAAAAATATTGAAAATCTTGTTTACGTGCTGGAATACAAATTTGATCGACTTCTTGAAGATATTTTGTTGTTGAATCCTTTTTTTGGCTTTGCCGATGCAAAGCTTACTGTGATTTTGTTTTGAGTGGCACATTTGCATGTATTTAGCCTCAACAGCTGTTCTCGATAAAAGAAAAAACACACACACACACTCAAATTGTCAAATTGTCACTTTCTACTGCTGCTGTTAGCCAACACTGCTTAAACGATACTTTCTTCACACAGTTCTGCAACACTTAACCCTTAATTTCGCAATTCGCATTAAAATCACATTCAACGATTCTTTTCGCCTAGGGTGAATTCCGCATAAGGCGCCGCCCAACTAATGAACCAGTGTTGGCCAACAGCTCCACTTACCGTTTGGCTGCAGGACAACTTGAAATGGAACAAAACAACAACAAGCAGAAGAAAACACTTTGCTCATTCTTATTTGGCAAGTGAAATTCACTTAAAGAGCTGATTATTGATCAAAAGTGTTATTGAGCAGCAATAACGTTTCCGTATTTCGATTTGGAAAGCGCTTGCGCGCGCCTTTAATTTTCGATTCGCCAGGGGACCTGGAGGGGGGGAGCTGCTCAGTGGGTGTGTCGCGTCATTCATTCATGCAAGCAGTCCACACTGTGTGTTAGTGTGTGTGTGTGTGTCGCGGCCAACGCTTACTTGTCATTTGATTAATGAGACCACGCTCAGCCATCGATCTCCATTTAGCCAGACTTGCAAGCAAGCCAGCCTCCTCATCCCCTCTCTTGAACCGTTTGGCACAACTGTAAGCATGAATAATGGAGGCGTTGCCAGCTGGGGCAGTTACAGGTATGCGAATATTCACAACAGCAACAACAACAACAAGCAACAACAACAACAGCAACATCAACTGCATTGTGCCCCGTTTTAATGGCGTTCTAATTGCGCGAGTTTCAAGCCTTTCCATTCCCTTCTTCTCCTCCTTCTCCAGCTGATTCCTACCGGCCATGTTGGCCATGTTGTTGCTGACGACTGGTGCGTGAAATATTTCGTGTGACTGCGAGGGGGGAGGGGCTTGCCGAGTGACATGTCTTAACTGACCAATATATATATATATATATATATATATAAAAGCCAACGCAGCGCGTCAAAACCAATGTGCTAAGCCCATTGCCCAACAACAACAACAACAGCAATGTTGCATATGTTGCAGTTGTTGTTGCAGTGCCTCTCAGCCATGACACAACACACCACGCTTCAGTCATTTAGGTTTTAAGCGACTGCTGGCAGCTGCTCATTGGCTCGTAACTGCCGCTCTGTTGTACAACTCTAACTCAACAGCACACTCAAAAAAAAGGGGTTCCATTTTGAAATAGGTATGCGAAAAGGCCCAGCATGAAACCTAAAAGCCAACAATATAAACCGTTGCACAAGCCCTAGATACATTGTAGTTGTGGAGACATTAGTTCTATTACTGTTGATATATAGAAAATCTTGAAAAAAATTCAATAAAATGTAAGGAATATTCCTTGTATGTATATAAGAGAAAACTGCATTCAACTAAAAAGTTTTATTTATATAAATATTAAACCAAAACCATTCAATGATTCCCATTAAACATTAAACTCTGAGATAATGTTACAAACTAAAAACCATACATTACTAATTGTTTTTCAGCTGATATAAGATGTTGAAATAAAATGCAATAAAATGTAAAGAATATTCCTATTATGTATATGAGAGGTAACTGCATCCAACTAATAAGTTTTATTTATATAAACATTAAAAAAATATTAAACCAAAACCATTAGACATTATACTCTGAGATAATGTTACAAACTAAATACCAATGAGAATGTAATACATTATTACATTCTCATTGCTAAAAACTGCACTTGCTCTGCAGACATTACTAATTGTTTTTCAGCTGATATAAGATGTTGAAATAAAATGCAAAAAATGTAAATAATATTCCTATTATGTATATGAGAGAAAACTGCATTCAACTAATAAGTTTTATTTATATATACATTAAAAAAATATTAAACCAAAACCATTCAACGATTCCCATTAGACATTAAACTCTGAGATAATGTTACAAACTAAATACTGCACTTGCTCTGCAGACATTACTAATTGTTTTTCAGCTGTTTCAGCTCATAAGAAAACTATAAATTGATAGGCCAATGGGAAGTTTGCTTCCCTACATTACCCCAGAACCGATTGTAATGGCTCCCTGTGTGAGAAGTAATTAAAAAGGGAATACCCAAACATATTTGGGAGACCGACGACAAATATTAATTGCATGTGAGTGTGGCACAGACATGAAAATGAGCAGCAATTAATATGCGAAGAATATTGCTTGCCACTCACAACAAACAACAACAAGAACAAGAAGAAGAACAAGAACGCTTTCTGTCCCTGTAGAACACTCAAAGCAATTTCGTGGGGAAGAAAAAAGAAATGCTGCTAAACGAAATCTAATTTACAGTAACGTGCTCTGGCGTTTGTGGTAGATTCTTTTGTTGGTTGAGTATATATATATATATGTATATAGCATATATTCATGCATACTATATGGTAAGTATATTTTTTGTTGCTGGTAAACAAATGTGACGCGTTCATATCAACGCAGAGTGTCATAAGTTTGACAGCATACAATTTACACGCTGATGGAAAAGGATATGGCGAACGAAACGGGAAAGGGAAAGGGAGAGGGAAACGCGCGCGCGAGATACGCGAAAGAGATCTAGATGCAGATACAGAGATACAAATACACACGCATATGCGTGGGTGTGTGTGTTGAGTGTGTGTGTGTGTGTTGAGTGTTTGTGTGAACGCAAAGTGTGAAAACTCATTTGTATCAAATTTCTCATAGATGGCTCAAATGGATAGACAGACAGACAATGTGCGGGGGCGAAAAGTGCAAGGGAGAGTGAGAAACGCAGGTCTTGCACACACACACACAACACACAAATTGATGTAATCAACTCTACGCAACTGCGGCGCTGACAGGACAAACTTGTCGATGTCGATGAAAACTAAGGAATGGGAATGGGAATGGGAATGAGTATGGGAACGACCCTCCTGGCAGCTATACCATGTTGGGGGTGCAAATCCATAGCCAAATGCGGGCCTAGACTGGACGAGCTACAATTTTTAGGCTATACCCTCGATCCCATGAAGGGAATAGAGTAAATGGAGGAAGATAGCAACTCAATCAGAGTTGTTTTAACTGGGAAAAAATGGAAAGAAGATCGAAAACATCAATGAAAATATTTCTTAGGGTTTTTTAAAACGAATTTATGATTATATTTGACTATGCAATAGGTCTACGAATACTTTTCATCAACAGTTTCCTGGCTATTGCTGAGTATTCCAGGGTAACAGTTCTTTCACATTGATCCCATTTGTGCTCACAGCATTCTCACTTACATATTTGGTTTTTTTGTTGTTTTCGTTCTCCTCATAGCCAGTCACTCACTGAGTTTGACATTTTTGACATGGTTTGTAATTGACACTTGCACTTGCTACAACAACAACAACACCTATATAGCAGTAACTGTGTGTGCAACAACACATCTCCATCTCATCATCACGTGTCTATATCTCATGCTGCCATTCTGCCGAAATGATTTATTTCATTGACACTTGCTACACTCTCCCCAGTTCAGCAACAACAACGAGTACACAAAGATACTATATAGGGGATGCGTGTGTGTGGCAAGAAGATGTACTTGAATGTCAGTCAAATTTGTTGCGATGAAAAATATGTACAAAAAAAACAGCTACTTTCTCACTTTGGCGTTATTACATTATAAGCTTCTGCCGCATGCCACAAGATTTGTCATTCACTTTTGCTGCCTGTCTGGACCTTGAACCTGCAGTGAGACTCGAAAGTGTTTTTTCATCTTGGTAACTGTCTGCCTGCGCTAGTAGTATGTCTGTCATTGACGCTCAATTGATGGCTACAAATTGTGCGTGGTGATTTTTATTAGATTTGCTGTCGTAAACAAGTCGTTTCTATAGCGTGTGTGTGTGTGTGTGTGGGGAAATGCATAGTATCAAGGAGATGTTAAAGAAGTTCACCTAACACACGAACATAGAACTGCAACCAAAACAAGTAAGAAGGCTCTAGTCGAGAAATCCCGAGTAGACTATACCCTGAACCCTATACTTAACGCATTCAGTCAGTGCTTGCAAGTATGTGTGAGTCTGTGTATGTATACGCGTATAGTGCATACTTTCTAAACTTCAATACTCCATATCTCCAGTGTTTCAATACAATTTTCACAGATTGTCATTATTTATTGTAATCTTTCAAACTGCATCAAAAAGTTTTCCAAATTCAATATATTTTTTGGTATCGATATCATGTGTATATCGGAAACGGGAAGAGTTATCGAAAATCTAAAACAAACTTGGGATTAGGCGAGCTTATGTACCAAATCTGGAGTCTCTGGCTCTTATAGTCTCTGATATCAACGGACATGGCTATATCGTCTCGGCTGATGCTGATCAAGAATATATATACTTTATGGGGTCGGTGCAGGGTATAACTACTGAATCGAATTTAATGAAACTTCACAATACTATAACTTATGAATCAGAATAACACATAGGCTATAATTTGTAAAGATATTGTTTGGTTGGAGTTGCTCTTGAGGCAAAAAATGAAGTGAAACGGGAAAAGACTTACTAATTAATCTTGATCAGATTAATAACTTAATTTTCTTTCACACGTACTGCTTAAAAATCTGTTTGACAACTAGCAATAAGCTCAATTAACTTACTCTAATTAGAGTTTCGCATAATGGTATTAATCAATTCAAGAGCTGTCTCTGCCACTAATTTCGTTAGCACAATCTGTATGCAATCTGTGTGAGCTTTGGTTCAATCTGGTTGCTAATTAAAGTACTTCTAGTACTGCAATCTTGGCTCATCAATCTAAACATTCATCTAGTTATCTAACATCTACAAATATACACACAACTACATATCTATGGCAATTTCTCAACTCAAATAATCAACGTTGCTGCTGCTGCTGCTGCAAGAAATTTTCCCGTTTGCAAGTTTCTGGCTTTCTGTTTGCATTTCGTGCCATCTGAAAAGATTATTCACAAATTAACACGAGAGCAAGTTTGAAGTAGTTTGTTCCTCGCAGTCAATCGCAACTGCAACCACAAACAACAACAACAACAACTGGTAGCTCATAAATCAGTTGAACGAACGGAACAAGAAAAAAAAAGAAAATGGGAAAACAAAATATTCAAAAAGGCGCCACGCACTTTCACACACAATTTTCTGCACGCACTCAGCCAAAAAGCGTTAATTACACTAATTATGTGTTGTTCTTGCCAGTTGTTGTCGTTGTTGTTGTTATGATAACGAAAATAAATATGGAATAAAAAGAAATAACTAAAATATCATTTGGTAGCCGCGGAACGCTTTGAAGTGCTCCAAATAAAAATGCAGACACACCTCGCAACAACAACAACAACAACAACAACAAATACGAACAGACAAAACTCTTTTCACTCTTCCCCAAAGCAATTATAATGTGAGCCAAAGGTTCCAAAAAACAAAGAAAAAACGAAAAAAAAAACTAAAACCGAAACATATTATGGATTGAAGTAAACACATAAATCTTGCTTTAGGTTTGTTTTTTTCTTGACGGAAACATCGCTGCCCGGAAGTTGAACTTAGATAATTCCACATACCATTCATTCGAGGTTCAGCCATTGGAGGGAGCTGGTCTTAGCCCTTCTGCAAGCTGGCTGCTGTAATTAACATAAGCTTTAATTGCTTTATTCGATTGAGCCTATATTCAAATGATGGCACATTCGTTCCTCTTGTTCTTGCTATCTATTATTAGTGTTGGATATTGCTCGTTTTTATTTCATTTCATTTATTTTGCCTTGGCTGCTAATTGCCGTAAACGCCCCAAAACAAATTTGAAGGCGTTCAACGCACAAGCAAAAAGGTTAATATTCACAAGTCGAAGCTTGAATACTCTTTACAAGTAATGAACAAGTTGAAGGATGTGAAAGCGAAACCGTAAATACTCTTTTTGTTAAGATTAAGAGTAATGAAAAAGCTGAAAGATGTGAAAGCGAATATGTAAACTCTTTAACCGACTGACTGACTGACTGCTATCAACGCACAGGCCAAACTGTTATATATAGACATAGTTATGTATGTTCTTTGAGCTCTTTAACAGTTAGTGTACTTCCCCTGTAAGGGTATTAAAAACTTTATTTATGCTCTTCTATTATTTGCCGGCTAATTAGCTTTGTTTTTTTTTTTGTTGCTGTTTGCCGACTGTTGCTAATTGTTGTTGCAAGTGTTTCGATATTAATTATGGCCAAACTCTTTGGCTACAGTTGTATCTGTATCTGTGTGCGCCAATGTATCTGTATCTTTTGTATGTACGCGTGCCTAAAACAACAAAAACAACAAACGCATCTGTAAGTCAACTGTGCAAATAGTTGTCACCATTTGTGGCAGCCACATGTGTCTGCAGCTTTCAGCCACACGGTCTCCCTCAGGAACACGCCACACCCCACCACCATACCCCTCCCCCTCCACCAACCAACCTTTCCACATCGTTGGGCTGTTTGCTGCGCTTGGCCTCCGAGATTTTACGTTAAATTATACGGTCTGACTGAAGTGATAAAATGTTGCACACGCGGCATGCGACATTTAGTTGGCAGCATTGACAGTCAAAATGGTTGGCGAGGTGGCAGCCACAACAGGCAAAGAGGCAACTCTCCTATGAGAGAGAGAGAGAGAGAGAGAAAGAGATGAGATGCGCTCTTTATCATCATCATTGTAATGATGCGAATGCAACTTCAACTCCAAAAGTCAGCCAACTCAAGATGCCTCAAATGTGATAGCTTCAGTTGCATGCCACAAGCCAAAGCCAGAGATGCCATGCCTCTTGTAGAAGGTTGACTTGGAATGCCTGTAGATAAACCTTCATTGGACAGTTATAATATTTATGCTATAAAATTATTATAAAAGAAGTAAAAGAATATTTTTTAAAATACCAGAACATATTCTTGATATAACAGGTTGCTTAAAGTTCCCGCAAAAGACAACAGAGGGCGCCAAAGGAGGTCCAACCAATCGATTGATTGATCTACTTATAAGAAAAAATCTATGCCTGAAGGTAGACCTCTCCAAAGTGCCTAAAACATACAGCAGATGGCGCTTCTGGAACACTAACAGGAGAGTTATTCCTAAACTAATAAGAAACCAACTATAAAAATATAAATCTTACATCAAAACGGAGATAACATAAATTAAAGTTTAGAGTTGATATAATTCCATTCACTCTTGAACATTTATGCCAGTTTCTTATGCTAAACGCTCGCTAATTGTATTGTCGGAGCATTCCCAAAAAAAAAAACAAGCTCACAACTTAATTTTGAAAAGAAGACAAACGAACTAAAAGCTGAAAAAGAATAAAGATTGCTGCTGCGATTATTATCAAATGCTGGCCTGACATATCAACATATGAAGCAACTGGGCGCAACTGAGCAGAAAAACGCCAAGCATTTCCAAAACGAATCCATCATGATGTCGTTGCATACGCTTTATGTGTATGAATTGTTTGAATTGTATATGGGAACCGCCCTTTAAAAGCCGACCAACAAATGAACGAAACTTTCAAAATTTATGAGCGCGACCAAAGTTGTAAAGCAACGGATGAGTTGACAGCAACGTTGACCAACAGA